>QFDD01003756.1:0-15483 GCA_006871305.1 Vachellia collinsii
GGACGCCGCCGCTTGATAACGAGGGCCGCTTATAAGTTAGCTTGCCAAAAAGTCAGTCATGCAATCTCTCATTTTCCCTAATCATATCATTCTATTTTATCAAAATGTCGCAAACAGGAAAAGGAAAAAGTATAATTTAGTCAATTACTGTCGGCCTGTTTTAGAATCTGTTGGCGGTGGCTCTTTGCCTCACTGGGAATTGAATTGAATTGTTATGAAACCAAGCGTGTGATTTCATTTTAGAATTATTTATTCATTTATAAAATCATAAAATTACATCACTATAAAGAATCAAACATTAAATCATACTACTACAGAGGGGAAAATGATCTGTGAATTAAACAAAATAGACGACATTCTCCTTCACCACGTACGTCACTTTGCCTCTCGACTCTTGTTGAACGCCACTTTAGGCAGTCTCACTGTCAACTATTTCTTCGGGTTTGTTCAGCAATGACTTAAAAAGTATTTTTACATAAGTTGAGATAAAACTTCTCTCACATATTTACTTCGAATTGTGTAAAATCACTTAAAAAAGTTATTCCCAAACATACTGATCAAAGTCATTTGTGATTTTGCTTTTGCTTGGGTGCTAACGGGCGATCGGTCTGGTTCATTTCATCTGATTCCTTTTTTAAACGTTGGGCAACCAGCGGGTTGGAACTTGTAAAGGACATTATTTTAATTTAAGCTTATATCTTCATCGTTATTTAAATTAATGATTTTTTATTCTTCTTTGTTTTCGTGTTTTTCAAAGTGTTTGTGTGTGGGTATACTGCCATAAGTTATGATGTTTCAAATTATATTCGTAAAGTTATTTAAACCCATCCATTAATATATATATATATATATCATATGCGCCCGAGTGTATTTACGTGAATTAAACTAAATTAAATTAAAAAATTTATCTATATAGTCACCTGCATTTATGTCACTTGACGTGTTTTTTAGGTCAAACGTTTTAGGCATGTTTTGGTTTTGCTGCAAAAGAAACTAGATTACTGGTGATCAATCACAAAATCGATTTTTCTGGTCGTAACTCATGTATAAATGTGCAAAGGCTGTTAGAAAAAGTAATTTCTTTGTATTAAAAAAAGTAAATTCTGAGATCGATTTAAAATACATCATATCCGACGACTTTACGATCCGGCCAAAAATTGAAACGAAGGATCATATAAATGAAAGCATCAAAAGGGGAAATGTCACAGCTTACAATACTTTAAATATACAAACCACTAAAATTTTTTTTTAAAAAAAAGAATTAGCTCTTGTTTATATGGAAAGTATATTCCTTTTTCATAATTCAGATGTCAAAAGCATAAATATTTAATTTATACAGAGACAGAAAATCACACTTTATATAAATACGTTAAGATCTTTTGAAAGGAAACTTTACAAAAAAATTGGCTTGGGGGGTGGGGGAGATAAAACCACAGCATAAAATAGAGAAGTATAGTCATACTCAGATTCAAGTAACTTTTTCGGCTTCAAGATGGATATGAGCAATCTTAAACATTTAAATTTAAATTAGACAAAATATTTATCTATAAAACATACACTCGGTGAGCAAACTGTTCTCAGTCTTACCACTCACAATAATCACACTTTAATTAATCAAGACGTGAGATATAAATAAAATTAAATACATTAGACATGGTTATGAACGTCAGAACTCAGGAGCAACTAGCAAGGGTCTTCAATTCAGATTTCACTATTTCAGAGAGGACCTTTGAACTTTGAATTAACTAAAAAAATCTAAAAAAAGAAAAGAGAAGGAGGAGAAAATGCGATTCTGAATTCTCAATATACACCGCCATCGTTGCTGGGGCCCACTGGGATGGGCTGTGCCTGTGACGCAGACAACCTTCACAGGCGGCGCTCTCGGGCTTCATGGGCTGTCAACGGGAAATTGTCCCTGCTGATTTAGCTTGCTCCTCCGACTTGGTAATTAGCTGATGAACTCGGTGGACCCCATCGTTTCCTTTCATAAACTTCCGATTCTCTGCGTTTTTCTTACCAATAAGGATCCTCAAACACCAGGAAAGCAAGGATTCCATTATTAAATAAATAATCTTCCTGGTTTCTTTAAATCTATGGATTTTGTGCTTTGTCAATAACCTGCTTGATTTGGTGGCGTGGGTCTATATATATATATCATGGTTTTTGTTGCCTTTTGAATAACAAATTTAGATCTGTCCTTGTTCAACCGACAGCATCAGAAAAAAATTCTGAGAACCGGTTGGATTGTCATCTGAGTGCGCCAAGTTCAGTTCTTTCTCTCAAGTTTCCCAATAGCTTCCAGGACTCTGATGTCAGACTTGAGTGGCATTCCAAAATCTCCAAAAGTAAACACATCACCTATCAATCAGAAGGCAGTGTTTTAAGAAAAAATGTTCACCTCTCTACAGTTTCCGACTCGCTCTACATGCAACGTGCCATTCTTAAGCAAACCTCAGTTCCATGTGCGTCCTACTAGTAGCATCAGAGAACCTACTCGCTCTGCTTCAAATAAATCATTTGGGAGCGAGAGGAAGTTCTTTGGGACCCGGTTGCGTTCTCACAGATCACCACCAGTATACGAAAGGCTCCATCTCTGGCAATCGGACGGGCCGGGGCGGTCGCCGAAGCTGAGGGTCGTTGTTCGGTCGGCGTTTTCAGGTGTGCCGGAGAAGCCGCTTGGCCTCTATGACCCAGCCTACGATAAGGACTCCTGTGGGGTCGGGTTCGTAGCAGAATTATCCGGCGAATGCAATCGTAAGACGGTGAGGATGTGGTTTTGATTTTGTATTATATATGCTGCATTTGGATATGTCTGGACATAGGGTGGTTACTTTTGTTTTCAGGCGACCGATGCTGTGGAGATGTTGCTACGCATGGCCCATAGAGGTGCTTGTGGCTGTGAGCCCAATACTGGAGATGGAGCTGGTATCCTCGTGGCTCTTCCTCATCAGTTTTACAAGGAGGCATGTATTTTTTCGCCCCTCACAGATATGTGATTTTTCTCAGAGAGTTCATTTTTCATGTTCTTTTGGTTTGACGTCGGTGATCGGTCTTACTACGGTCGATCATGTTTCCTTTTCGCGCTCTTTATTGTTGGACGTATTTTCATTCTCTAACCTGATTTACACAGTATCTATTTATTTCTTCTTTTAAAAAAAAAACCAGTTATTTCCGTTAATATTAACTGATGCAGAAATCCCCCAAACAAAATCGATTAAGTCCGTACAAATAAAATTGTAGACTATCGTAATAGCTGTCCTCACGATTTTTGTTCCGTTTTGTTTCCATTTGTGAAATGTAAAGGTTTTTGTTCCCTAAGCCGAAAGAAGCAGGAGCTTTTTTGGGGAATCACTTTAGAAAATCAATTTTTGTTGGAGTGAAATATAAAACGGGGTTTACTTTCTTGTAGGTCGCCGCCAACGATGTGGGGTTTGAGCTTCCACCGCCTGGACAATACGCCGTTGGCATGTTTTTCTTGCCTACGTCAGAGAGTCGCAGAGAAGAAAGCAAAAATGCATTTACAAAGGTATCTTTTTTAATTATAAATTTCCTCAGCTCATAGTTAAGCAAACCGAATCTTTATCCAATTTTAACATTATCTTGACAATCTACTATGATACTTGGAGGTTGCGGAATCTCTTGGACACCGTGTCCTTGGTTGGCGTTCTGTGCCCACAGATAACACTGGACTGGGCAAATCAGCCCTTCAGACAGAACCAGTGATTGAGCAGGTGTTTCTGACCTCTAGTTCTCATTCAAAAGTTGATTTGGAGAGACAGGTACTTTCTCTACTGTTGCCAAGTGTCAGGACTTTAAAATTGCTTGTTACGTAAAAAATTATGAACATATGGTTGGATCAACATCCTTTTTCTTGACAAAATGTAATAAAACCTGGAATGTTGTTGGGAAACTAGCCCACGTCAGTGTATAATGTTTTAGACATTTCTTAGAATCCAGACGAGAGTTGAGTTCATTTCTTGGCAAGCAAGCAATTTTGAAATTCTTAGTCGAAATTATTTTTTTTATAATTTTTTCCATGTTAAATGTATTTCTGGTTCCTATAATGCAGATGTATATATTAAGGAAGCTCTCAATGGTTGCTGTTGAATCTGCCTTAAAAATCCAAAATGATGGTGTTACAGATTTCTACATCTGTTCACTTTCATCAAGGTGTGTTAACTAATGCCAAATTCAGCACAGATAATCTAATCTAGAAGTAGGTACTTCTAGACTTTTTTTTATATTGTAAAAGAAATTATCAGTTCTTATTGTCACTTTCTTATACAATATATGCAGGACTGTTGTATACAAAGGTCAGTTAACACCAGCTCAGTTGAAGGATTACTATTTTGCAGATCTTGGCGATGAAAGGTTTACGAGCTACATGGCCCTGGTAAATATATTGCCCCTGTTAACTTATCTTTCTCTGCTAACTCTATACTCCAATAAACAGCATGGAACCAACCAGTCACTGAAGAGGTGCAAGGTTGAGGAATGACTTCTGAGGCATTAAGGTTTGAATGATCTTTTTAAGTTCCTCCTCTTCCTTGGTAAGAAAGTTCATTGTCAAAAAGATCATGTTTGCAGAAATTTCTGCTGATGCTATCTATGTGCTGCTGGTGTGGAGGAAATTTCATTTCAAGTGTATTGAAGTGCCTTGAAGAAAACTTCATTTATGCATTTCTTTCTTCAACATTTTAAATAATGTAAGATTTCATCGTATGGACCGACAATCTTGAATACTTAACATTGTGTACGTAGGTACACTCCCGGTTTTCTACAAATACCTTTCCTAGCTGGGACCGAGCTCAACCTATGCGCATATTAGGTCACAATGGAGAAATCAACACTCTTAGAGGCAACGTGAACTGGTATGCTTTTGAATCAATGTTGTTACACACATTTACTGTACTGTTATTTAGAAGCTTTTTGCATGCATATATATATAATGCATCTTGATGCTGCTGAATTGGATCAATCGAACAGTAGATTTTGCTTTATATAGTCATTGCCTGATTAGTCGAGTGTCTAAGCTCGATACTCCGTCATTTCAAAATGGGTGCAACAGCGTTTAGTGAGGTGCCATACTTTACTTGTTGCATTTTTACAGAAGATAAATGGTGTTCTTTTACTTAATTACAGGATTAAGGCACGTGAGGGGCTACTCAAGTGCAAAGAGCTCAATTTATCTGAGTCTGAATTAAAGGGTCTCTTGCCTATTGTTGATGCAAGTTCATCTGATTCAGGTGATTCTAATTTTTTATTTCCATATAAGCTAGTACATGTATATCAACAGATATGGGTGAAATCTATTTTCTACTTGCATTTTGGATTGTCATAGGGTTTTCTGCAATTTCCTTCCCTACTTCTATTGTATCTGTGGTGAGATTTCTTTCTTCTGTAGGAGTCTTTGATAACGTCCTTGAGTTTTTGGTTCAATCTGGAAGAAGTCTTCCAGAAGCTGTCATGATCATGATTCCTGAAGCTTGGCAAAATGACAAAAACATGGACCCTCAGCGTAGATCATTCTATGAATACTTCTCAGCCCTCTTAGAGCCATGGGATGGGCCAGCCCTTATATCATGTAATAATTTCATAGGACTCCATAAATGCGTTTTTTTCCCCTTCTGAAATGTTCTCTGGGCATTGTTTTCATTTAATTTCTCCTAATTTGACCTGACCGCAGTTACTGATGGTCGCTATCTTGGAGCTTCATTGGACAGAAATGGACTACGACCTGGCCGTTTCTACGTCACTCATAGTGGACGAGTTATAATGGCCAGTGAAGTTGGGGTAGTAGACATTCCTCCTGAAGATGTGCACAAGAAAGGTAGACTAAACCCAGGCATGATGCTTCTGGTGGATTTTGAGGAGCACATTGTTGTAAACGATGATGCTTTGAAGGAAAAGTATTCATTGGCAAGGCCTTATGGGGAATGGCTCAAAAGACAGAAGATTGAATTGAAGGACATAGTTGAATCAGTTCATGAATCTGAAAGAGTGCCATCAGCCATAGCAGGAGTTGTACCGGTAAGTATAATCTAGCTGTCAATGTGGACTTCTCATAAATTTCTTGCACACAAGTCTCATTGTTGTTATCTCTGCTGTGAATCTCAGGCATCTAACGGAGACATGAATATGGAAAATATGGGAATTCATGGATTACTGGCTCCATTAAAAGCTTTTGGGTATGCAACATTTATTTTGAATTTGTTCCATCCATTATGGTTGGGCAGTAACGTTTTTTACATTGTGTTTACTCATGCAGTTATACAGTTGAATCTTTGGAAATGTTATTACTGCCCATGGCAAAGGAAGGTGTAGAAGCCCTTGGGTCCATGGGGAACGATACTCCATTGGCTGTCATGTCTAACAGAGAAAAACTCTCATTTGAGTATTTTAAACAAATGTTTGCTCAGGTAACAAACCCACCAATTGATCCTATTCGAGAAAAAATTGTGACTTCCATGGAATGCATGATTGGTCCTGAAGGTGACTTGACAGAAACCACTGAGGAACAATGTAACCGTCTTTCACTAAAAGGTCCTCTTTTATCCATTGAAGAAATGGAAGCTATCAAAAAGATGAATTACAGGGGATGGAGAAGCAAAGTTATAGACATAACTTTCTCTAAGGATTGTGGCAAGAGGGGATTAGAGGAAGCCTTAGACAGGATTTGTGCAGAAGCATGTGCTGCAATCAATGAGGGTTATACCATGCTTGTGCTATCAGATAGAGGTATGGTACTATAATGCTACTCTTTTTTGAATTTGTTACATTTATACTTGAGTGTTGATACTATTTACAAAGCAATCTTACATTTATTTTATTTGAATTTGGCATTGAATTTGTAGCCTTCTCAAGGGATCATGTTGCTGTGAGCTCTCTTCTGGCTGTTGGTGCTGTCCATCAACATCTAGTTAAAACACTTGAGAGAACTAAAGTGGCCTTAATTGTTGATTCTGCTGAGCCACGTGAAGTCCACCATTTTTGCACACTTGTTGGGTTTGGTGCTGATGCTATATGTCCATATTTGGCCATTGAAGCAATTTGGCGATTGCATGTTGATGGAAAGATGCCACCAAAAGCAAATGGTGAATTTCACACAAAAGATGAGCTAGTTAAGAAGTACTTTAAAGCTAGCAACTATGGAATGATGAAGGTTCTTGCCAAAATGGGAATATCGACTTTGGCTTCTTACAAAGGTGCTCAAATTTTTGAAGCTCTGGGCCTTTCATCAAAGGTGATAGAAAGATGCTTTGCTGGAACTCCAAGTCGAATTGAGGGTGCAACATTTGAGATGCTTTATCAAGATGCACTAAAACTGCATGAGACGGCATTCCCTTCTCGGGTCTTCTCTCCTTGTACTGCAGAAGCTATAGCACTCCCAAATCCTGGGGATTATCATTGGAGAAAAGGTGGTGAAATTCACTTGAATGATCCGGTTTCTATAGCGAAGCTTCGAGAAGCTACCAGAACTAATAGCAGAGATGTTTACAAACAGTACTCTAAGCTAATTCATGAATTGAACAAGGCTTGTAATTTGAGGGGAATTTTGAAATTTAAAGAGGCAGCAATCAAGATTCCCCTTGATGAAGTAGAGCCTGCCAGTGAAATAGTTAAAAGGTTTTGCACTGGAGCCATGAGTTATGGGTCAATATCATTGGAGGCGCACACCACGCTGGCCATTGCCATGAATAAAATTGGAGGAAAATCTAACACGGGTCTGTGAAATTCCTTTTCAGAATTTCTGGTGATTTTATTTCTTTCAAGTTGAAAATAAAACTAACGTTAAAGTATTTCTTCAAGTGTTGAAAATGTTGATGACACTTTTGTAGTACCTCTCATTTTGTTTCACGAAATGCTATCACAGGTGAGGGAGGTGAGCAACCATCTCGTATGGAGCCTCTTCCTGATGGTTCAATGAATCCAAAGAGAAGTGCCATCAAGCAAGTAGCAAGTGGGAGATTTGGGGTTTCAAGTTACTACCTTACAAATGCTGATGAACTGCAAATAAAGATGGCTCAGGTACATTCCAATATTGAAAAATGACATGTTTTTATTAATACCTATATACAGCTCTCAGTGAGGTTAAATAAAGGCGAAGTTTTTCTCTTAGTAAAGAACATTATAACTTTTTGGTCCACAGGGAGCAAAACCTGGTGAAGGAGGTGAACTTCCTGGCCACAAGGTTGTAGGAGACATTGCCGCCACAAGAAATTCAACTGCTGGGGTTGGACTGATCAGTCCACCACCTCATCATGATATATACTCCATTGAAGACCTTGCCCAATTAATTAATGATTTGAAGGTTTGTCTATATATTATAGCTTTTACTTTCTTACAACAGGGTGCTTCTGGTTCAATTTTCTTCTTAAAAGTGTTAAGCATTTAATTTCACATTTTTTTTCTGTAGAATGCCAACCCAAATGCTCGCATAAGTGTGAAGTTAGTGTCTGAGGCTGGAGTGGGAATAGTTGCCAGTGGAGTTGTTAAAGGACATGCCGACCATGTCTTGATCTCAGGTCATGATGGAGGTACAGGGGCATCTAGATGGACAGGCATAAAGAACGCTGGACTCCCTTGGGAACTTGGCTTGGCTGAGACCCACCAGACTTTAGTTGCTAATGACCTACGTGGTCGCACGATTCTCCAGACCGATGGGCAACTCAAAACTGGAAGGGATGTAGCCATTGCTGCACTTCTTGGTGCAGAAGAGTTTGGGTTCAGTACAGCTCCACTCATAACTCTTGGTTGCATTATGATGCGGAAGTGTCACAAGAACACCTGCCCTGTTGGCATTGCTACCCAAGACCCAGTACTTAGAGAGAAGTTTGCTGGTGAACCTGAGCATGTTATTAACTTCTTTTTCATGGTGGCTGAAGAGATGAGAGAGATTATGGCACAGCTTGGGTTTCGGAGTGTTAATGAGATGATTGGTCGTTCAGATATGCTTGAAGTTGATAAAGAGGTGATT
This sequence comes from Vachellia collinsii, assembly GCA_006871305.1. Classification (NCBI taxonomy): domain Eukaryota; kingdom Viridiplantae; phylum Streptophyta; class Magnoliopsida; order Fabales; family Fabaceae; genus Vachellia; species Vachellia collinsii. Next base: position 8,978 of record QFDD01003756.1, read on the forward strand.
AAGAGCAATGAGAAGCTAGAAAACCTTGATCTCTCTCTATTGCTTAGACCCGCGGCTGAACTACGGCCTGAAGCTGCTCAGTATTGTGTGCAAAAACAAGATCATGGTTTGGACTTAGCCTTGGACAAAAAGCTTATTAGCCTTTCTGAAGCTGCTTTGGTAAAGCGTCTCCCTGTACATATTGAAACTCCAATCTGTAACGTAAATCGCGCTGTGGGAACCATGCTTAGCCATGAGGTGACTAAACGGTACCATTTAGCTGGTCTTCCAACGGACACCATCCACATCCGATTCATTGGAAGTGCAGGCCAAAGCTTTGGCGCTTTCCTGTGTCCCGGCATTACTTTGGAACTTGAAGGCGATGGCAATGACTATGTTGGTAAAGGATTATCTGGTGGAAAGATTATAGTATATCCTCCAAAGGAAAGTAATTTTGACCCTAAGGAAAACATTGTAATTGGTAATGTGGCACTGTATGGGGCCATAAGTGGTGAGGCATATTTCAATGGGATGGCAGCGGAAAGGTTTTGTGTGCGTAATTCGGGGGCTAAGGCAGTTGTGGAAGGCGTTGGTGATCATGGATGTGAGTACATGACTGGTGGGATTGTTGTTGTGCTTGGGAAAACTGGTAGAAACTTTGCTGCAGGTATGAGTGGAGGAATTGCGTATGTTCTTGATGTTGATGGAAAATTTCAATCTAGGTGCAACCATGAGCTTGTAGATCTGGATAAGGTTGAAGAGGAGGATGATGTTATTACCCTCCGAATGTTGATACAACAACATCAACGTCACACAAATAGTCTCCTGGCCAAAGAAGTGCTTACCAACTTAGAGAATCTTCTCCCTCAATTTATTAAAGTGTTCCCCAGGGAGTATAAACGTGCTCTTGCTAGTATGAAGGTTGATGCAACCTCCAAAGCAGCGGTGGAGCGTGTTGCCAAAGATGCAGAGGAGTTAGATGAAGCAGGAAAGGAAGATAAAGATGCATTTCAAGAGTTAAAGAAACTGGTTACTTCATCTTTGAATGAGAAACCAAGTCAGGTAAATCTTACTTTGTGCCTGCATACACTATTTCATTTAGTATTTCTCAAGTTTTCTTTCTTAAATAGTGGCAATAAATTTATTTTTGGAAAAAAAATTAAATCCTTCTTATGGTGTTGGCTTAAATAATGAGTTGAGGCTATAAAAGAGATAACGTTAAATTTTCTAAATTGTGAATCCTCCGCTGGATATATTGTGATACACCCTATTTATCTTAGCAGGATCCCAGGTTGGTATATTGTTGTTCAATTATTGTTGAACTTTTACCTTAAAGTACTTTAAAGATATTAAAACCTCTACTATTTTGTTTTAGTTGGCTGATGTATTATAAATTCACAGAAGGTTGATCAGGCTAAAACATCCAAGAGGCCTACTCAAGTTGTTGATGCCATTAAGCATAGGGGTTTTGTTGCTTATGAACGTGAGGGTGTTCAAAACAGGGATCCCAAGGTTCGCATGAGTGATTGGAAAGAAGTGATGGTGGAGGCAAGGCCTGGACCACTTTTGAAGACTCAGTCTGCCCGATGTATGGATTGTGGTACTCCCTTCTGTCATCAGGTACAGGCATTGCCTAATAACTTCTCTCTTTTCTTTACTAAGTTTTAGCTGAATACATATATATGTATGTTTATGTATATGTATATATATTTGCATCGAAATTTCAGGAAAATTCTGGATGTCCTCTTGGGAACAAGATACCTGAATTTAACGAGTTAGTGTACCAAAATAGATGGCGGGAAGCATTAGAGCGTCTTCTTGAGACAAACAACTTCCCTGAGTTTACTGGACGGGTATGCCCTGCACCATGTGAAGGTTCTTGTGTCCTTGGTATTATTGAGAATCCTGTATCCATCAAAAGCATTGAATGTGCTATAATAGACAAGGCTTTTGAGGAGGGTTGGATGGTTCCACGACCTCCACCAAAGAGGACAGGGTATGCCTCATACACATATATATAGTTTGTATTTTCTGTTGTTCCTCTCAACCAAATAAATACCATCTTTGTATCTAGCGAATGGTCAATTTCTGTTACTAAACTGTTGAATACATTTATTAAAATAGGAAAAGTGTTGCCATTGTTGGAAGTGGACCAGCAGGCTTGGCTGCTGCTGATCAGTTAAATAAAATGGGCCATACAGTAACTGTGTATGAGAGGGCTGATAGGATTGGAGGGCTTATGATGTATGGGGTTCCAAACATGAAAGCTGACAAGGTTGACATAGTTCAACGGCGTGTCAACCTTATGGCTGCAGAAGGAATTAATTTCGTGGTCAATGCTAACGTTGGACATGATCCTTTATACTCCACTGATCAGCTTCGAGAGGAAAACGATGCTATTGTTTTAGCTGTAGGAGCCACAAAACCAAGGTGAGAGACAGTAAGGAATCCCGTATGTTTTATTTTTATCATTCAAGTTCAGACGTTCTTGCAGTACAAATATCACAGAATCAAAATAATTATAGGGGGGAAAAGCTTCAAAGGATGTTGTTATTTTTGCAGGGATTTTCTTGTACCAGGACGGGAGCTGTCTGGTGTTCATTTCGCCATGGAGTTTCTTCATTCAAACACTAAAAGCTTGCTTGATAGCAATCTACAAGACGGTAACTACATCTCTGCCAAGGGCAAGAAAGTTGTGGTCATCGGTGGGGGTGACACTGGCACAGATTGTATAGGAACATCCATTCGTCATGGCTGCAGCAGTATTGTAAATCTGGAACTTCTTCCTAAGCCACCACAAACTAGGGCCTCAGGAAATCCTTGGCCGCAGGTTAGATCCTTCTCTCCTGGTGTTCTTGTAGTTGTTCCATGTTTAACCGCCTCGTTAGCATTCAAGGCATGAGATCAGTCACCTTTGCCATTTACCACTAGTTGTAGCTGCTTTCTTTTTACTAGTTTAGCTTGTTGAATAGAAATGGAATGATTAGAGAGGTCAATTTTTTTCTTGGTAGCTGCAAGTGAGTTTTTTCTTTTCTTTGTTTTTTTTTTTTGTTTAACCACCACCTTGTATTTTTGGATGCAGTGGCCGCGCATATTCCGTGTGGATTATGGGCACCAAGAAGCTATGTCAAAATTTGGGGAAGATCCCAGATCTTATGAGGTATTGACTAAGCGGTTTGTGGGAGATGAGAATGGAAATGTGAAGGGGCTTGAAGTAGTACGTGTACGCTGGGACAAGGATGAAGCTGGCAAGCTCCAATTCAAGGAAGTGGAGGGCTCTGAGGAGATTATTGAAGCTGATCTGATCTTTCTGGCAATGGGCTTCCTTGGCCCTGAGCCTGTAAGTGTTCATAATAAACTTTTTCTGAACATGTTTGAAGTAACTAAGCTGCAGTGAATTTGTTATTTTCTTGATGATGCATAAAGTCAAGAAAAATTTACTGTTAGTGTGACTAATGAAGTTCACAATAAATGAGTTACAACCTACAAAAACAGACTTAATTACTATTCTGTTCTAGAGGGACTTGATCACCTGCCTAACTTGCTTCTTCTCTTGTGCAGACAATCTCTGAGAAGATGGGCTTGGAACGAGACAATAGGTCGAATTTTAAGGCAGATTACGGCCGCTTTTCAACTAGTGTTGACGGCGTATTTGCGGCTGGCGATTGCCGGCGCGGCCAATCCCTGGTGGTCTGGGCAATCTCAGAGGGAAGGCAAGCTGCTAAACAGGTAGACAAGTACCTGACTGAAGACAAGGAACTCGTCAATATCAGTGGGCGTCAAGAGGAATTCGTAAAGAGGCAGAAGAACCATCTCACCGACCAACGTACTGTAATGACTTAAAACTTAAAACACTTCATTTTTCCATCTCAAACAGCACCAAAGGAAATTGCACAGCGTGAAAACGATGATAAAGATTGAACAAGGGTTTAATCGGCATGCTCAGGCAGTTTTAGTTGCCAGAAGGGCTCTAATAAAAGAAGAATAAAATTTGGAACTTAGTTCAAGCAAAGGAAGATTTCATTGTTTTGGGTTCATATAGAATCTAGTTTAAAGTGTTAGATGCAATTTGTCTCGCCCGAAAGTTGGTTCTTTTGTGAGTTCATGGAATGTACAGTTTCCCAATCGATCTTTACTTGTATCAGATAGTATATCATGGGCCCCATATTAATGTCTGGAGGAGGGAACGAACCTATTGACATGTCCAAGTTTGTTGTTTCAGTCTCATAGAACCGAGATTATGAAGCCATTTGCTTTTGGAACAGTTTATTCTTGCTGGTTAAATGATAGGTTCTAATTCGAAGGCATTCCAAAATATGAGCCCGTGACATGACTCTGGACATAAAGTGATTGCTTCAGGGGTCTTGGCGTTTTCTTTCGCTAAGAATGGTTTGCACAATAGGGTTAAAAGAGACATGCCTGAGTATTGACCTTCCACTAATAAGTACATTATGAGTGGTTAAGTTCATGCATGCCATAGAAACTGCTCAGGAATGTCCTGACAAAGGAAGTAATTGTAATGATAATTTCTCCTGAAATCAAAAGGGGGTATTTTAAACACATTTAGAAAAATATGAGATTGCATCAAAAGGAAACGAAAGGAAATATATGATAACATGAACTGAAATAGTAAACCCTAGGGATATATAAATTGGTTCGAGCGCTCATTAAAAATGATAAGTTTTCACAATCCATTATATCTATACTATTCATATTTGATTTAAACGATTTAAATCTTTTTTCATTTTTATGAAAAAGCTTGTATTCATGGATATAAAACCTAAAATAAAATTAATCTCTTAATAACTATATTTTGAAATAATGATTTTTTTATAAAAATTGTTAATTTTAAAAAAATATGATATGAACTGGTTCATAACCAAATTTAAATGATCCACATCTATTAGGTTTGGGGGAGTTCATTATTTTAATGATCACTGTAATCAAATGGAATAGTTGGTACAGCAAAAACCTTGGCAGTTGATCCGCTGAAAGACATGAGATTATGACCTGATGTCCATTTGGGCCAATGAATTGAGACTAACAATTATTGTGTTGAGCTAGGTTCTATGATTTGGGCCGCTTATGAGTTGGTGCAGCAGAAACCTTGGCACCCATTATTGGTTCTATTATAGCAACTAATCTTTCACAACATATTAAATTAAAATTTAAATCTCATTTGATAAGTTAATCTAATAATATTTTAAACAGAATTTCCTTCAACAACAAAAATATCAGCACTTAACATTTAATAATTGATATAATGCTTCTAATAGTTTTCCCTCCAATATAACTATACAAGGATGTTTACAAACCTTTTTTTTTAAAAAAAAAACAAAAAAAAAAAAGGGAGCCTATGGCCTCATGGCCCGGGGAGCAAAATAAGAAATGGTTTTGGCAATCAGTAAAAAGGTTGGGATTTTTGTGGGACGGAGCATCATCGTGTTTGGTTTGTTGGAGGAGCCGTGGAATACGAATTGTCGGTGAATCCTTTTGCGTGCCGCATTTTTGCACATCGGAGTCTCTCTCAACCCGGCAACGTGCCATTCCAACTCCTCAACATGCAACTCTATCATTTATTCAACCTCTCCTAACTAGTGTCTCACATTTATTCTTGTCACGCAACAACCAAACTCATGCTGCCAAATGCTTTCACCCCTTCACAAATCAATCATCCCCTTCCGGGATCCAAGGAAACCTCCCGTATGTTTAAGATAGCAGATAGCAATAGAAAAGTAAATTCACGTAAAATTATATAAAATTCATCACACATACTTACCTTGTAACGTTGAACAAATAGTTTCCATCATTGATATAAAAAAAACGGACGATTTGGCTCTTGCCAAACTCCATACTGTCTCGGAGCTAATGATTCATTTCAATCAATGATCACGTTACAATTGCATGAACCGAGCATGTTTCATAAGAACATCATGGTATCGGCAAGAAAAATATCAAAAGACGTATCCACTATCAGCCGGTAGCGTGCTCATCCAATAATTTATTCTCATTACTATTATTATCAACCATTATTGATTAAGTGAAACGAAAAGAAAAGGGAGGAGCGGGTACGAAATATCTGGGGAGGTTGGGCCCAAATGGGACACGCAACCCACCTACAGTATACACGTGGCGCCGGAGCAGCGACTGACTGTTTGCACATTCTTTGGTCCCACGGGGGACAAATCAAAGAAAGTTATAAAAGTACGGAAAGCAACCGCTGACACGCCACGTAAACACCCCTTCTCCTCCACATTTTACCAACCGGCCCCACCTTCCCCGATCCCACCGTATCTTTTACCCACCCCTCAATCACTCCCCGTTCATCACCCTTCCACGTGCCCCTCACTCTCATCTCAGCCGTCCACGTCCTTCGCCCTAATATCCCACCCTCTGGTCCTCACTAACCCCATCTGTCGCCAGATCCACCCTCACTCTTCAATCCAACGGCCCTCCTTAACCGCCTTTATGTCCCACACTCCCTCCTCCTTCCCCTACTTTAAATTTCGCTATCAGCCGCTGTGCCC
>QFDD01003757.1:0-19190 GCA_006871305.1 Vachellia collinsii
ACACACACACACACAAACACTGGGGATTAAAATGCAAATATACCCCTGAAGTATTCTACAATAAGTTTTCTTTTTAATGTGAAAGTAACATTAAATTTTAAAATTGTGAAAAAATGTCATGAGCATTAAGTGAATGGCCACACCAGCTTGATGGCGGATCCCCAACTGCCTCATCCAATGTCCTCTTCTCTGTTCCTTTTATCCATGAAACTAAAACCCAGCAAAAGGGAAAGTGGTGAAGATCGCCCAAAAAAAAAACAACAAAAGAGGCATCGTGAGTCAAACTAGAAACAAATTAATAGCTCCTCTACTTTGAATCACTACGGATGACCACTATGGTTGAAATCAACATACATACAACGTTGGACTTGCTAAAACAGCAGTTAGAACGATGACTAAGATTAATTGTGCTTAGCCGTTCAAACGACGCCGCAGGGAAGGGGTTAATTGATGCCGACATACGGAGAATGAAGATATGAAGATAAATAATATATTAACCGTGACTTTATAAGAGTATATTCACATCGGTTAAAATAAAATTTCTCTTAAATACTTATTTGAAAAACTATCTTTCCTGGAGTGGTGCGAAGAAGAAGTTTGATTCATCAACTTTAGATTGGCCTCTCATAAATGGGTGCCTTTTTGTTTTTTCGTCAGAGGATGTGACTTGTCCCTTCTTATTTTCAACCCTACATGGACCCCTTCTCTTTACTCCCATCATAATTATTTATCCTCCCAAAATAATTAAAAAAAAAACATCGACTTTCACAATTTAACATTAACGTTCACGTCAAGGTAGGCTCCTCCATTCCTCATATTATTGTTCCCTGTGTCGTAATCCAGATTTAAACTCAACCACGGATCGGACCCCTTTGTGTCTTCTCATAACGCCATCGATCCATTCCTCCAATTTCCTTCCTCCTTCACCCTTTTCAATCTTTACTCAGCCAACCATGTTTACAGCGTACAAAGGTTTAGGCTTAGGCTAAAGTATCCTTATTATTATTTTTTTCACTGAAAACGACAAATTAGACGCGCAAATATTAAAGTCATTTTCTTATGATCTACGTAAAGATATTTATCCATTTTTAAATATATATGACGGTGATGTTATAATGTACAGGTAGCAGTCGAATGTTCAAAACTTTTTACACACCAAATTAAAGAAAATCTGTATTTTTTATCCAAGTATGTGAGAGAGATAATAAAAACATGAATTAAACCCTGTTATTATTCCGTGCTTCATATAAAAGCTGGGGTAATAAGTCACACGCTCACACGGTTTAATTTATGCTTTAAGTTTTTTTAATTACACGCACATATTTATTTATGTGTAGTTATATGCATGTAGATATATTATGGGTGCAAAGGATGATGCATTCGTAGGGATGTTTATTTGAATGGAAGGTGATGGCATGTCATGCAAGTTGATGATTCATTTGTGAGGGGAGGCAATGCAAACTATCCGGAGGCTTTTCTATCTCACGTACCCTCTTGGGCTGTACAAATCATGCAATTTTTCAAAAATAAGTCAGTGGTTTGTGATATTGGTGATTTTTTTTTTTAAATTCTAACTTTATACAATGCTTTAGCTTCATCTCTAAGTTTCATGAAGTGACTTTTTCCAATCCTAACACGGTAGGTTTTAATTAAACTTTTGTGAGGTTAATGTATATTTAGTACAATTAAATATTTTTTCATGTGCATCTAGTTTAATAAAGTATTCTGTGATACATCTAGTAATTGAAGGTTTTTTAGTCCAAATGTGCCTGATACTCTAATTTTTTTTTTGTGTATTTAATACTTTAAAGTATTTTTTTTCATCATGTGTTTGTTACTTTAAATTATTTTTAGTACATCCAACACACCAAATTGTTTAAGTGTATAATCACACTAAAAAAAATACTTTAAGATAGTATATACATACGAATTTCAGAATGCTAAATGTACTCTGAATTACTGGTTTGCATGAGGAAAAAATATTTAGGGATCCTTCATAGTCTTCAACCTATTTCAGTGGGCAATGGTATTAGGCTCTTAGCTTCACTTTCTCGTGATGATTTGAATTTGGTACGCTAAGAAGAATCAAAGAACACAGATTTAATATTTGATTAAATGAATCATTTGATCTCTCAGAGGCTTTGATATCAGAGCTTGATTTTGGTGGGTATTCTCAGAGCTGCATTAAAAGAAAAACGATAATAAATCACACGCGGTTCCATTGAAAAGGATGAGAATATTCTGGCAGGAAAAAAAAAAAGAAATGGATGAGGGTATATTTTACAGTATTATATTATTAGGCCACTTGAATGTGATTTCCAGCATTGTTTTCTGCCGGTATAATTATTTTTCATATGAGCAAAAAAAGTTGAAACTCTTCGTTTCATCATACCAGTGATATATTAAATTCTCTTGTATTTTTTTTTTTAATGAAATTGCGATTTCTCATACCAAGGATGAATGCACGCAAAATGATATGCTTCTCATTCACTATATCCAATCCCAATCGCTGTATGCCAAATGGAGCATACTGCAATTCATGGGAGTGAGGAAGATTGAACTAACACATGGGACTGCATATGGATTATAGAGTATGAGTGAAGCATTGAGGAGATATTAAATCCCACTCACCAATTATCTATTCTCTTTGTTTCCTTAAATCGTATCTGGGGGAGAATGTTTCCAGTATATAAATTTTGATATCCAATGATTCCTTATTCCCAGATCTTTACCCCAAAATCAGACCGGGAAGATAGAGTCATACAAACATTATTTACTGTATTGTAAATACTTCCTTGGGTTGCTAATGCAAGAGTTAGTTGGGGTTGAATTTAGACGGAAGATTCATATTTAAATTCATCTTCTCTTTTGTATTTATCACTTTTTTACAAACTACCACTCCCGATATATATTCTAATATCATTTAAGGGTATTTTAGAGAGATCATATCACATATACTATAATTAATTAACTAATTTACATTATTTTTAATCCGACATTAAGTAGCTGTAATGTTAAAATGAAGAGTGAAATGAGTACAATGGGCTAATTTCACCAAATACTATACAATTAGTTCATGGCAATTCCTCCGAGAGGGTACAAGGGTAAGTGGCAACAATCAAACATGAGAATTAAGAATAATTAATAATAAAATTTACTTTTTCAATGTGATAATATTTTATTTTAACTCATATAAATATAATTTTCTAGCGCTTAGAAGTTTCACCGTTGTAGGTCTAGACTATTATGGCGTGTTAGAAACCGCAATACGTTGGAGACGATTTGGTGATTCAGTGGTGTTTGGGTATCAATTCTTAAAATCAATTTTACGCAAGCTGAGATAAAACTCTTTCACATACTTACCTCGGATTCTGTGAAACCAAGATTTGAAACCAAAGTTTTGTTACTTCCAAAACAAGCTCATGGGAAGCCAGTTTTTCAAATCATCACTTAAGTGGCTTACAGATAATTAAATTTTACACTTGTTAGCTTTTTACGTGGTTCCATACCCATTAACTGTTTCCTCACCTCCTCCATTTTCCCCTGATTTTAAATTTCGAGATATACTCTCATTCAAATTAGTATCTTTTTAATGTCAATAACACGCACTATAAGATATATAACAAACTAAATTTTATCATTTTCTAAATACTAACTACATGCATTACACAAAACTTGAAGACTTGCTAGTACTGTTTACAACAATCAACAACCACTGATAGACTTATTATATATGAGGTTAATGATTGTTTAAATTCAATACAAATACCCAAAAAATCAGAATTAAAATAAAATAAAAGGACAGAACTCTGTGTAAAAATAGTATCAAAATGCACTCGTTATTGCTGGTTCGTTATAAAGTATATCATATTTTCAATTTTAATTTTTTAAACCTTTTATTTAAAACTATTCACGTGCATTTCTATAACAGGGAGGGAGGGATGTATATTTGAAAAGGTAATTCTATTTATTACAGATTATATATAAAAAAATTAATCCGTTAAATCACATTTGGGAGGGGAAATCTTAAAAAAGAATCCTTATCTCTTCACCAAAGTTGGAAAACTACTAGCACAAAATTACATATTAAGTGAGGAAAACTTATACCCCTATTTATTACCATGAAGCTTTTATTTTTGGTTGGCAAAAAAAAAAACTCTTTTTGAAAAATTAAAAATCTGATCAGCCAGTAGGAAATACAATGGTGAGATATAAAATAAAACAAAAAATAAAATGGTTGACGATTTTCTGACATTGGACGAGTAGATGCGTGGAAGCTGCACATTGAGTCATTTACCATGTCATTTAAACAATTCATTCCGAGACTTAACTATAGATTTTGGAGTGCATTGGAATGTGTATTTTTTGTAATAAAAATATTCCATTACAAATTATGAAGAGAAATAATAATAAAAATTTATGAGTAAGATCTATAAAATATGATAATTAGAATATTTTAATTGAATAAAGTATAATGGTGTGAATGATGCGTTATAAATCTGCAGGATATGGATTATGTTCAACCAAGTAGATTACAAAATCGTAAGAGATTAGTGTGCATGTGCTTGATTTGGATTAAAAGAATTGGGATGTGCTCCTACTATCTGTTTCTAAAAATTGGCATCAAAATCTGTAAGGATTCGAATCACACATCCGTTAAAATAAGAACTAAGTCTATCATAAAATTATAGAAGATTACTGGCCTATGTTCAATATAAGTTAAAGGAATTGGGAGATGCCCTGCTATCAACTTAAGCTTTTAATATGATAGTTATAACTTTACTTCTAAATTTGGTATCAGTATATAAATATTTCTTTCGGGTATGATAATGCTATAATTTGAGAAAATACTTTCAATGTAGTACCCAAATGAGGTCGGAATGAAATTGAAATGCCAACCAAATGCAAATTCGGCCAAATGAAATTCGTATTAAATTCACGCGTAGTAGTCATGATATCCGTGTAGTAGTCATCGTCGTCGTTGTAGAGAGAGAAACCAAAGGAGCGAGAAAAGATTGCTCTTTTTTTATTTTCTCCTATCCCCTCCGCCTCCTCCTCCATCCAGAGAGAGAGAGAGAGAGTGAGAGAGCGAGCGAGCGAGCGAGTTTTGGAGAGATAAGCGCCTGCTTCTTCGGCATTTCCGCCAGATAAAGTTAAAAGCTAGAGCTGGATTTATGGACGGATGCTACTATTAATGGTTGGTCTTAAATCGTAATCTCAAGTTCATTGTTCAAATTGCTTGTCCAACGTTGCTGACTTGCTTCCCGGTTGAAATGGAGATTACTTTTTAGGTACCTTCTTTTGAGCTATATTACTTGCTATAATTTCGTAAAATGATACTGGTACTTGCCCACCCTTTTAAGTGTCATACTCATAAACTAATGAATGCGTGTTTGTGCTGGTTGTTAGCCTCTGATTTTGCGCACTATTGCTGTTTTCAGGGTTTTGATTTACTGTATTTTGTATTCCTTTTTGGTTGGAGCTAAAGTTGGTTGAACTAGGTTTCTGGGTTATCAACTTGTGAGCCTACATCATATTGGCGGAAAGGAAAATGGGCGATACTGAAGAAACCCATACTGACATGATGCATACTCTTCAATCCTCCTTCGGAACTTCGTCATCTTCGGTTATGAAACAACCTTTAACTATGGACCAACTCAGTGTACCCCAATTCAACCCCTCACAAATGCGCGCCCGGCATTTTCAGCAGAATTTTGGCGGGGACGGTAATAATAATAAAAGGGTGGGTATACCGCCATCACACCCCCACCAGATCCCACCGATTTCCCCATATTCCCAGATCCCCGCGTCGCGACCCGCGTCACAACAAAATGTTAGCCCAGGACCTACTCATTCGCGATCCTTATCGCAGCCGCCATTTTTCTCGCTCGATTCTTTGCCTCCCTTGAGCCCCTCTCCTTTTCGAGACTCCACTTCAACCTCCATGTCAGACCCAGCTTCGGCTGATGTATCTATGGAGGATCGGGATGTAAGTTCGCATTCTTTATTGCCACCTTCACCTTTTACAAGGGGTAATCCTTCACGGGTTGGAGAAAGTTTACCCCCACGAAAAGCACATAGGCGCTCTAACAGTGATATTCCATTTGGCTTTTCTACTGTAATGCAATCTTCGCCTCCTCTTATTCAACTAAGGGGTTCAGGTGGACTGGATAGGTCATTGTCTGGGAGAGAAAATTCAGGTTTGGGTTTAGCGAAGCCTGCACAATTAGTTAAAAAGGAGGCAAGTTGGGACAGAATTGTTGACCACAATATAGAGGGATCAGGTGAGAAGAAATCCCCTGAAGGGGAAGTTGTGGATGATCTTTTCTCTGCATACATGAACTTGGATAACATTGATGCACTTAACTCTTCGGGGACTGATGACAAAAACGGTAATGAAAATCGTGATGATTTGGATAGTAGAGCGAGTGGAACGAAGATAAATGGAGGTGATAGCAGCGATAATGAAGTAGAAAGCAATGTTAATGAAACGGGGGCCAACATGCAAAGACAGGGATCTAAATCTTCGAATGAAATGAAGGACGGGGTGAAAAGGAGTGCGGGAGGAGATATTGCACCCACCACAAGACACTACAGAAGTGTCTCAATGGATAGTTTCATTGGGAAGCTAAACTTCACTGATGACTGCCCTAAACTGCCACCTTCCCCAGGTCCTCGTCCTGGACAGATTTCTCCCACCAATTCAATTGATGGTAATTCATCTGCCTTTAGCTTGGAGTTTGGAAATGGAGAATTTAGTGGGCCTGAATTGAAGAAAATCATGGCCAATGAAAAACTTGCCGAGATTGCTTTGACAGACCCTAAGCGGGCAAAAAGGTAATTTTATTGAATGACTAACAAATTACTTAACGCCAACCAGTCCCTGATGAATTGTGCTTGGTTCATATTAGGATTTTGGCAAATAGACAGTCAGCGGCACGTTCTAAAGAACGGAAGATGCGATACATTTCTGAACTAGAACACAAGGTTCAGACCCTGCAGACAGAAGCTACCACGCTGTCTGCGCAGCTGACCCTGTTACAGGTGGGAAGTGGGAACATATTCTTGCACTGATTATTCATAGTCATATAATTTGGTAATTGCGGACGTTGCCTAACTTCCCCTCCTTTCTCTAAACGCAGAGAGACTCCGTGGGGCTCACAAACCAGAATAATGAGTTGAAGTTTCGCCTTCAAGCCATGGAGCAGCAGGCAAAACTCCGAGATGGTATTTCTGTTCTCCTTTTAATTTTTCATTGCAGTATTTATTTTTGTTTCCTGATTATTTGGGTAAGCAAGGGTTGTGAAGTTTTGTTTCTGGATCATAGTGTCAATAGCTAATGGCTTTTTCTTGTACATAATAAACCCTCTTATGCGTGGATCAAGTTCTTAAAGCTTGTACACTTGAGGTAACTAAGTATAGGTTTAGAGTGGGATTTTATTAGGTTACTCTTGGGAATCTATTGCACTTAGAAGCATATGTTGTTTTATTTTAGTGAACATAAAAGAATCAGCATCACAAATTAAAAGCAAAATATGCTATTCTACTATGGTGATATTTGTTTGCCTTCAAATTTAGAATTCATTTTCGTATGTGTTGCTCAAGATTTTATCTGCTTTCACATTTTGTTTCTTGTAAGTAATAGAAGCTCTTTTATTTTTTTGACTCACGTCTTGTCAACTATATTTTTTTTTTGGTGGTTCTGATCTTGTTGATTGGGCTGTCTTGAAAATGCGTCTTCGATATTTGGATATGCTCATGTAGAGTGGTCCTTTAAGGCATGATGCAAATATTGTTTTGTCGTCAACTTGTTTCATTTAGCTAAATAATAAACTCTGGCAGATATATTGCATAGAAGGGATATATAACTTTTGCATAGTGATTATTTCACCAGACCCTAAAGTTAGAAATGCATATAGCTACTGTTTAATTGAATTTTACAAATTGGAACATGTGTGATAAAAGAGGTAATTTGCACTCAGTTCTCTGCGGCTTTACCATTTTATAACTGAAAAACTTCTTAAGGATTTATTGCTAAAGCTTTTCTCCCTTTGCCTTGAAGTTGCTGCTGAAGAGATATAGATAGCTATTATGTTATAAATTTGTGATCGTCATCTAGCCTCTTTACATAGGCTAGTACCATATTTCTTGTAGTTTTAGAGAGAGTATTGACACTCAACCCCCTTGTAAGGTCGAGCTGCCAGGCTATTTTTGCTGTAACCTGTTGTTACACCCGTCCTACTAATGATCAATCATCCCCTCAGATAGTCTAATTCTTCTCCTCAATCGCCTGCATGCACATCTATCTTGTCACACGATTTCCATATTTCTGAAAGTTATTTGCCTTCACTTTTTTTTTTTTGTGATTATGTGGTTGCTATTTTCTCTATCATCTGAATTGAGTGATTGCTCTATAAATTGAACTGACTGCTGTTGCAAATTTCAATCTGATCTCACAGCTCTAAATGAAGCTCTAACCACTGAGGTTCAACGACTTAAACTCGCAACGGCCGAGTTGAATGGTGAATCTCATGCTTCTGGCTGCATGATCCCGCAGCATTCTATCAACCCTCAGATGTTCCAGTCGCAGAGGCAGCAGCAACCACAGGCATGCCAATCAAACATGCAGATGCAGCAACAGCAGCATCAGCAGAAGAGTAGTGCCGGCTCAAAGACCGACTCAAAACAGTAGCTACGTTGTGAAGATTGTCTTGAAGCTGAATGGTTCTGGTGGCTCTGAAAATTTAACATCATTTCATTGCATTTATTCATAGTTTTTTATATTTTACAAGAATTCTATTTTAAGTTATGATGTTCATAAAGTTCGATCTACTTTGCCTGTCCAACTCGGGCCATGGTTTGAAGTCACATATATGTATACACACAAGTTCTAATTCCAGTATTATATTTAAGTTAAAAGCTTATATTTAATTTAAGTTGATACGCTGAATTGTAAACGTTTCTTTGGACATAATATGTTTTATATTGACGTATCATGAGTTGAAGTACTGTACAAACTGTTGTTGCAGAGGAATGATTATTCCCTGACGGCTCCACCGATCAGTTTTCTGCTTTGTTGTTTAAAATAAATTAATTCTTTCTTAGACTTTAGGGTCAAGGCCCTGAAAAAAAACCAAAACCAAGGGGCAGAATTCTTGCATGCTCTTGGTGACACAAGCACGGACACATGGGTATGCGGAAATTAGTGGATTAGAGTCAAATGTAGAATTTCTTGCGTGTTTTTTCCACCTTCAAATGAGATCTTTATGCATGGGAGTCGGGCATGGTGTAATATTTTGCATCCGCAATTAGATGGGGTGTATAATGTCAAGATCGTAATCCTCTTTGTGCTGAAAATGTTGCCATAAATCTCAAAATGCTAGCCTGCGAGTAAATCTAAGAAGGAAAAAAAAAATCTGAAAATGTTGCCCACCAAGTCGGTGGGAGAAAGTCACCAAGAAATCAATGTATATGTCAGCGTTGGATTTGGATGAATAGTCAAACAATTGATTATGATTGGAGGAAGAAATGAAGCCCTCTTATTTTTGCAAGGGTATTTGCGAGGTCAAATTAAGCATTTTCTTTATCACCGAAAGGAACAAAGCAAAACATGGTTGGCCTGCTATTAATTTTATTTCTAGCGAGTTCCATATGTTGTAATTCTCCTTAATGATTTGTTCAGCCGCAATGACACATGTCAAGATGGCAGAGTGGTCTAAGGCGCCAGACTCAATTTCTGGTCCTCGTGAGAGGTTTGATTGATTTATAAGGGTTTGTATGCTCGCAAATCACCAGACAACTAGTTCATCAGAATGGGTTTGGTTTGAGAACAGCCCCGTTATGACCGTTAATTACCATCTACGACATAAGATCCAAAAGTGGAGACAATAATGTATACAGCAGTGTATTTTAAAACATATATTCAGATCCAAAACCGAGTCCTCTTTTTTTTTTTTTTGTATTCTTTTTCAGCTACCAAAACAAGTTTCAAGCATTGGCCATTCAGAATGAAAAAAGAACCAGCTGAGACTCAGCACAGTAGTTTGACATTCTCTGTGACTCCAGAATCGTAAAACCTCAAAATTCCCAAGTACTGGAGAATCAACAAAATACTACGCCAGAGACCAACAACAATTTTTGTCAGAGACCAAAATTCCCATCAAGGAAAAGGGGTTGATTGATTGTCTACCATCTCTTTCATGAATATTATGAATATGTAATATAACATTAATAAAAGTCATACCTCCTTTCACTAATTAACATGAGATCATTTTAACTTTTTTTTCATAATAAAAAATAGACAAATTTGCGACATCTTTTTCAAAAATAACCCTACCATTTAGTGATTAAAATGTAATGCACTAGAGATAAAAATTCCTCAGAAAATAAGAATATCATGGGGGGAATATAATATGGAAGACAAAGGAGAAATGAAACCTTATATTTATTAATATTGCTCACTGTTCAAATTTATATGAAAAATAAAGTTTTTATGTTCTGGGTAAATCTGGAGTTTGAGGCCCCTTGCTTGTGAAGGCTCTTAGCCTACTTTCTTTCGTTATGGGACTAATGTCAATGACCTTTAAAGGCCCTTTTTTCTTATGGACGACAATATTGAAACAAGGCCTAAATGACTTTTTTTTCCTTAGAATAAACCATCTGAAAATAAATCATCAAAGTGTTTAATAGGCCCAAATAATTTTTTTTGTTCTTATGATGAACAAAAATGCATCCATGACGATGTCGTTTCATGCGTCTTAGCGGTGCACATGCACAGTACACCGCACCATCTCCAACACATTAGGGTTGGAAATTGGAGATTTGTGCAAGTACCGATCCATTCCGCAGTAGTCTCCTTCTAGCTGCTCTCAAACAGTTCTGAAGCAACAGCCATCCATGGCGCCTCCACCAGGACCTTATTCTGGAACAAGCACCTTAGCTTTGGTATGCCCCCATGTTTCTCCTGAAAAATAATATGCTTAGTGTAATCGTACCCTGTTACCGACCGCTTGATTAGTTTTCCATCTTCTCTTGTATGTGTTTGATAAAGGATATTTTAGAGTGAATTGAAAAAAAAACTTGTACATTGGCAGGTTGCTCGGGCGTCGGCTTTCTCTTTTGGCGTCGTCTATGGAAGCATCAAGCTGAAGTACCTCAAGGTATTCGAGCGAATTGTTTATATTAATGCATCTAATCTTTTACGTGTTCCTGTTTAATTGATCTTCCATCGTTTTCGCTGAACCGATCTTTATTTTCTCTAGAATGCTTTGAACATCTAATTCGTCTCTTTTTAGTTTCTATCGAAATGAATTGCTGCCCATTTTTGTTCCGAATTGGACTTCAAATTATCTATCACGACAATTATGTCAACGATGGATCAGTTTCTGACTTTCTTGAATTGTGGTGGACTGTCAAGCCATACATACAATTTTGCTTCCTTTGACTTCCTAGTTAATGTAGTGTGATTCCCGATGTTTCTTTTTCCAAGTACCTATAGCACCGTTCTTTGTATTGGCGTATACTCAGTCCAAAGGTAAAATAGTCTCCTCTCTCTTGAGTCGTTCTTTTACAGGTGTTTGGTGCATCGCCATCTTGACACATCTCGGATGTGAGTCTACATCTAAAATGTTAGCAATTGGCGCACTGATATTCAAGGTGACAGATGTCTTACAATGAATTAGTGTTATAGAATGTCACCATTTTAAGTGGTATTTCATGGGCTCATGACATTGGAAAACTGTGGAAATCTCACTTCACACGCAAATAAACACCTCATTTTCAGTTGAAGTAGCTAGCTGATCTGAAATGGGTTTAAGGATGAACTAGCGGATTTTTAGATGTTATGTATGAGTCAAAAATAGAGCTTGCAAATCATTACTGAATCCACCTTCATACTGATCTGCACACTTGAATTCATTTAAGATCCTTTAGTTGGTTCATTATGTTGAGGATTCGTGGTCAATGATCCTCATCTGATTGCCAAGTATTTACCCTTTCGGTGATGTCCTCAGTATTTGATGATTCTTTTTAACTTGCTTCCACATCTTATGACAATTGTGTGCTCTGTAGAACTTATGTTATCGCATTTGCTATCAACTCATCCGTTGTTGTTTGAACTTTGTTTATTTGGTTTTTTAACTCTCAGTTCAAAGCCAAATCTCATCAGAAGGTTGAAGCAAAGGCTCATCACTGAAAGATTTGAATTGGACGTGACTTTGTTCATGGACTGAGGAGAATACAACAATAATTCATGAGAAGAAACTGTAACATGTTTCCCCCCATTTTTTGGAAGCTTTCAGGATTAAGCTTTTGGATAATGCTATAACAGTTGAATAACCGTGATAGAATTATTCAATGGTCGTGCTTTTTCTTTTTCGATAATTAGCCTGTCTGTTTTTAAGCTGTGAATTTCTATTGCAAGCTTCTATTGTGCCTTAGTGCATCCTCTACCTTTAAACTGGAAAAGTGGAACACGTTATCTTGCATCCGCTCCCCTTTAATAATTGCCTGTTTTGGTGGCCTTTAGCTTTGTATTGATAATTTGTGTCTTGGGGGAAAATGGCGGTCCAGAAAACTTTGTTTTGCTTTCTCTTGAGAATTCGGATGTAAAAATGTGTACCATCAGAATCGGTATTTGAGTTATTCGATGTTCCTTTCGACTCATTCAAGATGAATTCTCATTGAATAATCCAGTTTTTTTTCTTTTTAATTCCATGTTTCCCAAAATGCTTCAAGTGAACCAAACGGGGCTTAGAAATCTGATTTTGTGAACTAGTATGTTGAATGAGTATGTTACTTTGAAAATATGTTCAGGGACTATGCGTGTGGGAAATTAAATAATCCGTATTTTGAACATCAATTTTGGGACTTTTGATAACCCCTCTCAAGTGAATCAATTTTTTTTGTTGTTCGACGTAGAGCTTGTTTGGGAAACACTTTCCAAAATCACTTTCACGTAAGCCGAGATAAAACTCTCTCACATATTAACCTCGGATTCTGTGAAATCAAGGTTTGAAATCTAGGTTTTGTTACTTCCCAAACAAGCCCGTAGTTGTGAGCATCAAGCTAGATTCTGGCTTGTTTCTCAAGATTGGCAATCAACAAAGAATAGGGTAAAAGGTTTCATTCATGCCATCCATAAAAATTATACAATTCGTGGGGCTCAATCGTGAATGATAAGGCCTTTGCGTTCTATTTTATTTTTTTAAACATTTTCCGTAGATGTGCATTTTGTTGTGCTTCATGGAATTTTCTTTACCATTTTAGTTTCTTATACACATTGCAGTTTAAATATTTGAGAAAGAAAATTTTTGAATTTTTTTTAGTTATTAGGCTTGTTTACAATGATGTTGGAGAAGTAGTTTACGTAAATTAAGAATGAACTCATCTTACATATTTATTTCATAAATCATAAATTAAGTTGAAAAAGTATATTTCACTTTTAATGCAAACAAGCACATTATACGTATCATTGGAAAGATATCTTGATTCAGGTTAATATGAAAAAATAGTGATTTTTCAGTTTCTACAGAATAAGGAGAAAATGTCTCGGATCAAGAGTATGTATGACTCAATAAAAAGTAGTCATTAATTAGCCATACGTTTTGCTAAAAAAGAAAAGGTAATTTGCCATAAAAGATCAAAATCTTACAATATAGGGCGCAATTTGATATACTGTCACAATATCCCCAAAAAAAAAAAAAAATACTAACCGACCTTATCTTCAAAATTTTAAGTGGTCGAACCTGAATAGCTCATTGCTAAGCTCAAACGTGATGCCCAAGCCAACTGCAAAAATGCAATATATACCATTCCTGTCCCCTGTACTGTGTCTGGACATGTAGTTACTGGAATTCCCCTTGTAAATTAAGTGCATTAAAAAGAATATATTGGGACTTAAAGATGACAGCAAATTTATACAGTACGCGGAAAATCCTGTTCGATCGAAACATCCAAGGCGCACAATAGTACAGCATTAGATTCTTAGATTCTTGAGTTAGCAATGCCAGAGGACATTATCTATACAAGGAGAGCATAAAGCCAAAATTTGGTCCAACTTCCAATGAATCTGCTGACAGCTAGGTTTTTGGTCCAGATTGTCCCGTACAACGTGCTTTCTGGTTAAGTGTTTCTCCTGCATATGAGTAAGCAATTCAAAAACAAAATTATCTGATTAAAAGAAAGGAGAAATTATATTTTACTAGCCTGAACAAATAATCACAGAATTTGTGCATAGGTCTTAAAATGGAATAAAACACTAACAGAGGCTACTTAACTGTCATACTAACCAGGCTCCCCCTTGATTATTTTGAAGTTTTACCTATGCTTAATTAGATGTCTGTGTCTGTAATGGCTAAGCTTAAATTTGGATTACCGAAGAATTCTTTTTTATTTTCAAAACTTAAATTGATAGTGTCTTTATTTTAGTCCAGAGTCAGGAAGTGTTTTGCCCCATTATAAAATTCTCGTAACTATTTCATATTAAATAGATCCTAGTTGAGTTAGTGACGTGTAGCCTTTCCTTGAAAAGTCCTATTTCATGGAATACCAGCCAAATTTTGCAGGGGAAAAAGTGGCATCCTAAGTCAAGTAGTGAGAAATTAAGAATGGACCACCTAATAGACCAAAAAATTTGTGAAATCATTAACAAAGAGCAAAAATTAAGCCAGCCAGCACAATAGGATTGCCCAGGGTATTTCTTGGCATGAGTTCTTAGGAACTTACCGGCCAACATGCAAAAGCTCTATCCAAAATACAAACAGGCATCACGTTTATCACCTAGGAAGCAGCTATTCCACATAAATTATGCCTTGGTCAGGGTCTTCATCATCCCACTCACTGTCTTCATTACGTACCGCTGACGAATCCGACTGTTCTTTTCTCTCTGCACCATTTTTCTCCTCCTTAATTTTGTCCAAAATTGCAAGCACCTGAACCATTAAAGTTGTGGATGACAGATCAGTATATACTCATAGGATACTCAATAACACAACTCCCCGCTAGTGTCTTAAACACTGCCATGATTTACTACTTAGAAGCCAAACCAAGAGCTAGGGACCAAAGAAAAGGGAGACAAGTGAATGGAAGTACTATCAGTGTCGGAAAATGCATAAATGATCCAAAATGAAGGTAAGAAAATCAAGAGTGTTTCAACCTCTGCCCAGGATCATTGTCGTATTTATTAATCCCTAATTGACAATATAGCTACTCTATTGTGGGCTTTGTAATCTTTAAAAAGGTGCAAGCGTTCTATCTTGCTTTTTTAAATTGATTCAGAAACAATAAATTCTGATCCAGCCCAAAATATTTGCAATCGGACCACCCAGTTTATGTGAACAACCTAATAACCGGATTACAAAGAATTGGTATGCAAATGTTACCCTGCTTCCTCTCTCCATTGCTTCATCCTCGATGAACCGTATCTCAGGTGTCAACCGCAACTTCATACGCCGCCCCAGCTCACTTCTAACATATTTAGCCTTTGACTTCAATCCAGCAATGGCAACTTCTTTCCCTCTTTCATCTCCAAAGACAGAAACATACACCTTAACCACCTACATATATTGAGATAAGTCAGCATCACATAACTCTTTGTTTCATTAAATCACCATAACCCCTGTGAGACTGCGACAATTATGGGGAATCCAAAACTTTACAATGTGACAATTGAAAATTTAGCTTTCAAACATATCAGAAAAATTGCATCAAGATTCAAGACAGTCAGTGCATGCATAATCCCACTCATAGCAAGACAAATATATTATATATGATGCAATGTAACTTGAAGTACAGACAACAGACACCTCAAAAAAGTAATCTTATCCGTGTGCACAGTGCAATGCTTTAAGGTTACTTATATTAGACATTTTAAACCAAACATGGACTCTCGAATGCTTTTCATATCGACATGTCCGTGTTTTCTTGGATGGAAAACCATCCTTGAACCTCTTGTTCTAACCGATTTCTTCAATTTAAGTATCCAATGTCTGTAATATCTGATGGGTACAGCAAAAGCCAAGTAAACTACAAAAATTACTTGCATATAAGCAAACGCACAAATTAACCAAAACCATGCTCCAATGTCACAGACAAATTCAGAAACAGAATACCTGCAAATCAGCGGAGACTTCAACTTCACTAATGGTGGTGAGGGAGGATAGGTATCGATCAGCTCCCAATGAAGCTTCAGGTAGAACAGCATACTGCAACACCTTATCGGTGAGAAGCATGTCAGAAAGTTCCCTCATTATCTGCTTGGCCACCATTTTCACTCTTCTTGGATTGGCCATGCACCTTATTTTCGTCGTCGTCACCCCAACAATCGACTTGTCCACCTGGTTTCCCCAGCGAGCCAAGCTAACAAGATTATGGGTCCGAATTGGGTTGATTGAGGTTAAGGTGAGCTGCGAAGGGATGTGAAGCCGAGAAGGACATGTTGCCAGAGCTGGATGGAGCAAGTATGACATTGCTCTAACTTTGAATTAAACCTGCTTCTATCAATCGAACACTATTGCTTCACCGTTATCTCTCCTGTGACTTTGGCGATTTCCTTTGTCGAAAGTGAATGGAATGATCGAATTCTTGCGCGTTTCCTGGAATCGCTGGTTTTGAGATTCGGGGGCCTGAGATATTAGACATTTGATCCATTATTATCCACGAGAGTTGGCTACGAGATGTCTTAAAAGCCCAATATGTTTTTTGAACGAATCTGACAAGTAAGGCCCATATAAGGAACAGACATTGTAGCCCAAAACAGTGGGGAGAGAAAATCTTAGACCGACAATCAAGAAAGAAAAAAAGAATTGTTGAAAATTTATTATTGCAAAATTTATACAGGAAACTTGCTTACAGGTTTCTACACAACATATCTTCAATCGTCGCAACTTTTATTCAATTATGTATAATTTATATTCGACTATACATAAAGAAAATACATTTGCACATAAATAAAAATGTATAATAGGCCTGTTTGATGGTGTTGGAAAAATATTTTATGTAAATCGATACAAAACTCCTCTCATATGCTTATCTTATAAAACGTAAATTATGTTGAAAAAGTAGTTTCAACTAATTCAAATAAGTATAATATGTTTTGCACAGCCTAAAAAGAATTGCATCATTGAAGATGCACATCCTTCAAGTTTATCGATCTTTAGGTACTTCTAGACAATAAATTTATGAGATTTTTCAACAATTTTTCCATAAACTGCTTTTTATTTATATTTTATTATAGAGTTAAGGTGTAAAAATACTCATTATTTTTTACTAAAGAGTGTCCAGCATCAAATACTTTTTCTGAGGTGATTGAACATTTAAAATGAGAGCAAAAATATTATAACTGATAATTATAATTTAACACCGTTACATATAAATATCCAAAATTAGTATGGACACCCCTAAAAAAATTAACAATGTTAGTTATATTTAATAGTCATGGTGTTTTTGCTCCCGTTTTAAATGTTTAAGGGTACTTTGACACTTCGAAAAAGCATATAATGCTAAATGTTTTTTTGATAAAAGATAATGGTTATTTTTAGACTCCAACCCTTTACTATAAAAGAGGTGATTAAAATATATTGTACTACTGATTTAGAACAAATTGTGAATGGTGTATTTATAGATACATTTATAGAAGAAAATCACAAGCAATTCAGTCCAAAAAAGCATACTTAACTTTTGTCCCTTACCTCCATACTAATTAAGAAGGTAAATTATTGTGCTAAGCCCACAGATTAGCCTCCCTTTCCTTGTTTTCCCCTGTGCAGTGAACTTGTCACGCAACTGGCACACAAATAATATTGG
Organism: Vachellia collinsii; assembly: GCA_006871305.1. Taxonomy (NCBI): domain Eukaryota; kingdom Viridiplantae; phylum Streptophyta; class Magnoliopsida; order Fabales; family Fabaceae; genus Vachellia; species Vachellia collinsii. The sequence goes on from QFDD01003757.1 coordinate 17,803, forward strand.
ACCTGCTTAAATTGGTTTGAAAATTACCTTTTTGATGGTTTCCGATTTATAAAATCAGTTTGCAAAATAAATTTTATCTAATTTGTATAAATATATTTCTTAAACACTTGCACAGACAGGTATATACACCTCGATTCTAATAACCACGGTTGACGGTTTCAACTTTCAAAATCACTTGATCCGAACAAAAAAAGACACTGTGGTGTAATTATCCACAACTCCAATGGCATTTTCTTCCTCGGCCTGGCCCGCCTATATATATACACCCCCACTACGAAACTTCGTAATTTCCACACTCTCCCCACAACGCTTAAACCAAATACCCTTTTCAAGTTTCCTTGCATCAATGTCACCAGTCATCAGAACCTGCAGCAAAATCCGCCGCATTGTTCGAATCCGGCAAATGCTTCTGCGGTGGCGAAAGAAGGCGTGTGCGACGGCTGCCAGATCGCCGTCGTCTGATGTTCCCGCCGGGCATGTGGCGGTGTGCGTAGGCGCCAGTAGGAGGAGGTTCATCGTGCGAATGACGTTCCTTAACCATCCGATCTTCAAGAAGCTTCTGGTGAAAGCTGAAGAGGAGTACGGCTTCTGCACTCAAGGTCCGCTAACGATCCCGTGTGACGAGACGCTCTTCGAAGATGCCCTGCGAGTCATGTCCGGATACCCGACCCGATACTCGAGCCTGGAGGATTTGCATAGGCGTTGCCACGTGGACGCCTTCAATAATCTTGACTTTGCTGGAGTAGAATCTTGGCCGTTGATTCATGACTCGCCGATCTGCTGAGGCCGTACGCTTTTGGGGATTAGCTTGTGATTGATTAACTAACTACTATTTTTTTTTTGTAAAAAGAAAAAGGATTATCGTGTTACTTTTCCTCTGTAATTTTAAATGTTTAGTGAGTTTGTTACACATAGCTTGCAGTTAGGAAGTGAAGAAAAGAAGAAGGTGAGGGGTTTGAAGTGAGGTTAAAGGGATAATAATGGTGGTTGTGTACTGTAAAGCATGCCTATCGGTCAACTAGCTAAGATTTGAAGGCTGCCTTAACGTGTATTCTTCTTAATTCCCCCCTGGCAACGAAAGTTGTCTTGATTGGCTGGGTTTACCAAACAAGGCCCATGATTAAGAAGTAATTTAAGGATCTCAATTCTCAAAACTAAAGATTCGTGCCATCTTTGCATATTCAATTCGGTTAGTTTTGTATGCTGGGAGGTAGGATTCTGGATTAATTAGCCAGCGGTACTTTTAACTTGAGTTGTGCAAGTGCTTGGTGGTTGACTGGTTGTTAACACTTTGAGTTACAATTTTTTTCTTATACGATGAAAAATTTATTTGTTGGCCTCAATAAGTTAGTTAGAATCTATTATCGCGAATCTTATATTAGACCAAG
>QFDD01003758.1:0-18285 GCA_006871305.1 Vachellia collinsii
AAAATTATTTCCTACATATTTATTACTACTAACTAATTTTAATTACTTTCTTAAACAATGCAATTTGATTAATATGATCTTATAAATAGGGGTGGAGGGAATATTAAAATTACTCCTCGGTGAGGAAAAATGGCAGAATCTTGAATCACTTGAAATATTGGATCTAATGGCACTATGAAAGAATCAAAGTACGTAACCCTTTGGATTCTTCAATTCATGTTCTTTACCCTTCTTTCCTAACAGCTATAATCCTGGAATGCTATATTTCTCCCATATAAGCATGAGTCGTTTGGCGTTGTATTTTTTTCCCCAGCTATATCTATCTCGCTACGTAGTTTCACATTTTATTCTTTGCAGGCACAAAGAGCAAGGGGGAAGCTAATAAAAGAGGTAAGAGAGAGTTTCACTGTTGACGCCTTCATCGGCAATGTGACTGACTGGGAGAAAGTTTGCCTGGGAAACCTTGTAGGTTTACCAGTCATGGTAGTTCCAACAGGTTTCAAGAACATCTCCAGGCCGCCCCCCGGTGGCAGCCGGCGGAGAACCACCATCACCACCGGCATTTACGCTCGCCCTGACCATGATCACATCGTATGCATATATGGCTGTAATTTTATTTTATATTTAAGTTACAATTGTGATATCTTTCAATTCTTATGTAACAATGTTTCTTTTTGGGTGCTTCTTCTGATTTGCAGGCTTTGGCACTGGCAATGGCTTACCAATCAGTGACCAATCACCACAAGCAGCGTCCACCAATCAACGATCTTGGTCCGAATGATGTTATTTCTAATGATTTTGCCCCTCCCAGGGTCTTGCGTCGTTGATGATATAGTGCCCCAAAAATTGAAATATGTTAAATTCAAGGGATTAAATATCATATTAAGTCAAATGAAATAATGCATATTTATGGGCAGTATTCTTTTTGGCAAAGACCCCAAAGTGGAGTAAAAGCCACGAAATTAGCAAAAATCTCCGCTTGGCAATGGCTTTTGTGAACTATGCAGTTGCTTACAAGGAACTTGCACCTACAAAAAACGACGTATAACTTTACACTTGAAATTGTATGGTTTCAAATTATTTGGGTCATGATTGTGACTCACTAATCTATAAGCAATTAGAATTACAAGCAACCAAAGCAATTGCGTTTCATTCGTTTTGGAAAAATAAAGTGGCATAAAGGCGCAATCAGACCACTGTTTATTGAACGTGGAGGGAAAATGCCAATTCAGAACTTTTTTTTTTTGTCCTTCTCGAATCAGTAATTATATTAATGGAAAAGGGATTATTAAGAGGGGAAAAAAATAAATCCAAGTTTGGAGCCTAGAATAGGAGAATGTGCAGCGCGGTGGATTGGGCAATGGATGGTGGAGGGAAAAGTGGCGAATCCCAGGAGTGGTGCCATTGTCATTAAATATAATAAATAATTGTTGATTTATTTGTGCATGATTAATTTTGTTTCCTAAATCTGTCTCTAATTAAATGGTAAAATTCATTCCTTCAAAAGAGAAGTACAAATTAAACACAATGTAACCGTGATATGGGTATTGGTCAAGAATGCAAGAGTCCTCCAAAAGGAATGAGACATCTTGGCTAAATGATCTGCTATGCTATTTTCCTCTCTAGATACAAAATTGATGAGTACCTCCTAATCCTTACCAACGAGAGATCCAGTATGTATCACAATTTCCCTATATGGGTTTTGATCATCATTGCATCCTCCTCGGATGATTAAATTAATGGCTCCACACAATTCAAAAATAGAATTATCCGCCTATAACCTTTTGCCAGCTCAGATTTAAACCATGGACAAATCCTATCAGTTCGGGAAAGACCGGGGGAATTTAAGGGACCAATTTAAAAGTGCCTTAAACAAAAATCACATTAAACGTGATCTTTATTAAGATAATTTTTTCCTGTACGGCTTCCACAGTACAGTAATGGGATCGAAGGAAGTGGGAAGAAGTGACAATTTGCAGGAAGGCTACTGGTGGGAAGTTGCACTCCAAGATTGTGATGTCCAGCTGGGAGGTGTGTGGGTGTGGGAACTAGCCATATAGAGATGGTGGATGGTATGGTGGCTTGCCTTCCGTTGAATGCTATTCTTGTCCATTCATGGTGCATATTTACATATTAGATTCATTTTAAATATGTTCCTGCACCTAATCCGTACGGTCTTTATTATAAGACTCATTTTTAAAAGGTTTTTGTGAAAGACTCTATGCAAAAAGTCATTAACATTAAATTATACTTTTTCTCAAATATCCCTATTAACTGTAATGTAGAGAGAAACTGCAAAAAGTAATTAAAATAGGTTGATTGTTGTTGGAAGATAATATTGAAAATTAGTAATAACTTTTAACGGTTTTAATGGTGCAAACTACTTTTAACTATTTTTCTTGATATTTGTGTAATGGTTATAAGGGTCTTGTGAGAAAGACGTGAAGGAGATGCAGAAAAAATACTTTCAAAATACTCAAATTTCAATTCAATATCCCCAATGGTCTAATTACCCATTGGATTAATATGAGATAAATTATAAGATTTAATTACCTAATGCCTTTCATTCGAATCTAAGGGAAAATTAACTTTTGGCCATGCTGTTTGAGCTCATTTGTAAGTGAGTATTTACAGTTTGACTATAGTTTTGATTTGATTGAAATTCAATCTTAAATTTTGACTTACCACACGTGGATTTCTTTAATTTTAATCGTTTTATAATTTAATCCATAACTTTTATAATGTATATAGATATAATTTTATTTTCTCAGACGTAGCCATGTAGGGACTCATCCTTTATTCTTATTTTATGTTTTAATTAAAATAAAATATCAAAGTAATAATAAAAAATTTGTTGAAATTATATTTAAATAATAATATTTTAAAAATATCAACAGATTTGTGTTTCTGTTTTTAACGTTAAAAATGATATGATATATAACTTTTTTAGGATTAATTTTTAAAAAATGATTGTACGCAATCCGAGATAAATATATAAAAAGAGTTTTATTTTCAGAAAGTGATTAAGAAACAGAAACAATATAACACGGGCTGTGAGAAAATGTTTGAATGGATGCGTGGACTTTTCATTCTCATCCAAAAAGAGGAAGTGGACATAATTAGAAAGCAGTAAATATTTATTTTTTGGCCAAGAATTATAAAGCAGTAAGTTAAGGAAACAAAACAGAATCCTCAAAAGGCACTTTCTTACTAAAGTTTCAAGTACAAATCCAACTCAATGATCCAAAGGCAATGGCAGAATTCTGTAATTTAATTTGCAATACTGAAAGAGGAAAGTAAAAAGAAAAAAAGAAAAAAGCTGCATATGGAGGACCATAAATATCATAATTATCATGAAGTATTTACATTCAATTGATAAAAAATTATATCTTCTTGAAAAAATTACCTAAGACAAATGAAAATATTTCCTTCCTTTTTCTTCTTCTCTAATGTCCTCCATGTCAATGTGAAGATATTACTAGGAGGTGATCTATACGGTAAATATTATTTGAGGGGTTTGGCTTCCCTCAGAATTATCTTTATCATTTTCTCTCATAATTACATTCTCACCCTTAACTCAAAAGAAATGGAGAGTCCAAGTTTAATATTTTATAAAATTAGTATTATAAATATAAATAAATAAATAAATTTAAACTATTAAAATATGATCTACATGATCTATAACTGCAATATATATAAGATAACAAAATTTTTAACTTACAAACTATTATAATAAGAATTTAATAGAATATTAAATTGAACCATCCATTACTTTGTCTAAGGGTGAAAATGTGATCCAGAGAATATCATGAGAAAAACAATTTTGAGAAAATTTGCTCCCCTATCTAAGTCTAAAAATACTATCATGGTAAGCTTCGGATCCAATTCACTTAAACATTTTTTTAATAAAAAATAAAACGCTATTATGACCCTCAGATATTTAGATCTTATATTATTAATAAATATGTATATGCTTTTATCAATAAATAAATAAATAATAATATATACGTTGATACCAAATCGTTTAACTTGACTTGATGGTCCAAATTAAATAATCATTTGATTCACAAGATAAGTAATAATAGTAATAAGTTGATATAATTTTTTATTGAACAACAAGTTTTTAAGAAAAGGTTGCAAGAAGAGATAGTAATAAATTCCATAAAAAAACAACAATGTAATGATGAAGGGCATATGTAAATTGTATCATTCATGGTTTAAAAAAAAATAATTTGTCAGCTTTATTGATTTTCTGAACTGATGAAGTGATGATTACTAATTAATACAAAAAAAAAAATACTATGATAAAATTTAGTCTTATGGAGTGGATTCAATTCATACCTAAAGTATGGACTGAAACTTTATTGTAAGAACTCAAACCCTTTTTGAATGGTAAATCTCTTATAGGCCTGGTGATTGCTAAAACCATTTAAATAGAGATTTGAGAAGATTTTTATATTTTAAATTTCTGTGATATATTTATATCTAGTATCTAGCAGAATTTCAAACATAGGTTCTGCTTGTATTAACAATGATAGAAGCAACTTTTTGTTCAAATGACTTTTAAAAAATGAAGTTAGGGTATAAGTTAAATAATGTGATATGATTTATATTTGGATTAAAAGTAATAAAAGTGACTTTTTATAAAATTAAAATTTGTTTGGATATGCATTTGGAAAGTTTGAGTAGAAAATGAATTAAAAGAACATTAATATCAATTTTCTCTGCAACTTACTATTTAATTATTTTCTTCTATTGTTATGATAATTAAATTATTGGGCCTTTTGTAGTAATTTTTTCATTTATCATTAAAAATGAAGGTTAGACGTATGGACTTATTCTCTTTTTGGTTTGAAGTAACTCAAATCTTTGTTAGTAGACATGTCAGTGAGAGGCACATGCCTGAATGGACGTCAGGTTTGAAGTCAAAAGTAGGCATGAAAAATGGTATAATGATAGAGATGAAGAGATTTTGTCAATAACATTGGTAGACATTTTTTTTTATTTGAAATGACTTTAAAAATGATGACAAACTAATGAATAATGACGTTGGCCAAAAAAAAAAAAACTAATGAATAATGACAAGTTAGAACAATATGATCCATCTATCTAATTGCTAGCATACTAGACAACAGATAATTGTAGCATTTCCAGTGTAAAGGATAAGTTTCACCACTATTCTTATATAATTTGTTTCATTGCTATAAAAAAAAAAAAAAATCCAAGGACATTGGCACTCATATTTTGCTCTCCCAATATATTATTGGATTGGGAGAATTGGGAAAAAGTTTCCCATTGAGAAATTAATTGTAAAATATAACATTTCACTCGTGCACAACTGAGTTTTCACGTGTGCAACTGAGAATATCCCATTCTCTAATTAATTTTTTGATGGGGGATTTTCCCCAATTCTCTTTATATTATTTTATTTTTATCATATGACAGTTCTAAGATGATTCACATGTATATTGCAATATATGTTCTATCTTTGCAGGCTTACATTTTTCTTATTTTATTAAAAAGAATATATCATCATGCAACTTTAAATATGTACAGTATAAACCTTTGATTTAGTTTATAGCGCTATAAAAGTAAAGCGTAGAGGCATGCCATGATGGACATCAAGTTTAAGGAGAAAGTCCATGCGAAATGGCATAAGAACAGAGAGAGGAAGAGATCCTATCAATAGAATTAGTTGAAGGTTATTATTTGTATAATGGCTTTAAAAATTACAACAAACTAATGAGTGACGTCAAATTAAAATCATATCATCAGTCTAATTGCCAGTATACCAAACAACAAATAACCGTAACATTTTCAATGGAATGGATAAGATTCATCGTTGTTTATATCATTTTGTCTTATTGCTATAAAAATCAAATCTAAGTACATTGTTAGATTTTTCCTACAGTTGCCGTTCATATCTCCTGCATTGTTGGAGTATCTTATCATGCAATTTTGAATATTTATAGCATGAACCTTTGATTTAGTTTGCAATGCCATAAAAGTAAAGCACAGAGGTATACCATGATGGATGTCAAGTTTAAATAGGAAGTACCCCTAAGAAATGACATAAAAATAGAGATGAAGAGATTTTGTTAGTAACATTAGTTGAGAGTTATTATTTGTATAATGGCTTTAAAAATTATAACAAACTAATGGATAATGCCGAGGAAAAATCATATAATCAATTCAAGAAACAGCATACCAGACAACAAACAATTGTAACATTTTCAATGGAATAGGTAAGATTTACTGTTATTTATATCATTTGTCTTGTTACATTAGTTGAGAGTTATTATTTGTATAACGGCTTTAAAAATCATAACAAACTAATGAATAACGTCAAGTTAAAACCATATAATCAATCTAACTGCCAGCATACGAGACAACAAACAACTGTAGCATATTCAACGGAGATAGTAAGATTTGTCGTTATTTATACCATTTGTCTTAAATTGCTATAAAAACCAAATCCCAGGACATTGTTAGATTTTCTAGCCGTTACCATTTATATTTCGCTCTCCTAATCTATCATTTTCATTAGCTGGAAATTCCAAGACGATTCCCACGTATGTTGCAGTAAATGTTATAATGCATTTGAAACATGTATCAATTAGACGGATTACCATGTCAAATTTTCACATCCTAACATCTTTGGGGTAAAACTCACCATGGTTAAATATGGTTAAATATGCTTGATATTTTTGCTAATTATATGGAGAACATGACAACCAATTCTCTTATCTGGTTAAAAAGATTATCTTGTTGTGCAATTTTGTATGTGTAACATAAATCTTTAATTTAGTCTTTTAGCGTCATAAAAGTAAAGCATCGTGGCAACGGTGTCAAATTTAAAGACAAAAGAACACAGAAAAAATTAGAAGGATGGAGAAGGATATTTGGCCAATGATGTTGTGAAAAAAAAATGAGGAAGTTAATGAATAAGGATTCATTAATCAATACCATTAGATCACTCTACCACTAGCATCTCAAATAGTAAACAACTTTAAAATCTATTAATTAACGGGGAGGATCATAATGACCAATATTTCTTTGTGATTCGTTTTGTTTCAATAAAGTAAGTCGAAATACATTGTTGAATTTTATTGCTATCACTACGGCTCACATATTTTGGTTTCCCAATTTATAATTTTTATTCCGTGGATATTCTAAAATGCCACTCCATGTGTTCATTATAAGGAAAAAAAATGAAATATGTGTAACGCATAACAATACATCATACATTGAAATCTGAAATATTTGTTAAACCCAATGCAAAACGCCTATAAAATTGTGTCCAAATTGCAATAAATCCCTCATTGGGATCTGAGGTTTTCCTATTTAGGGTATGTTTAGAATTTAAAGAATGATTTCACACAATACGAGATAAATATATAAGAGAGTTTTATTTCGATTTATGTAAAAGTGTTTTTGAAAAGTGGTTACCAAACATATCCTTAGGTAGAAGAATATGTTAACCATTCGCGTGTCTATTTTGTCATTTTAATATTTTATTGAAAAAAACTGTTTTACAGGCTCTTTAATTTTTTAAAAAAGTCAAAATATAAATTTGAACAGAATATCTTCCATTATAGTTATTAAAATAATTTAAACACTCAACTGTTATATCCTTTCAATAATTTTTACAATATTATGTTTTTCATATGAAGATTTTTAGTTTATATTCTCACTTATCCATATATATTTTTTAAAATACTTTCTACTTCTCTTCTAATATGGATTAAGTATGTATGAGAAGTTTTATCTCAACTTGTGTAAAAATGATTCTAGTAGTTTAACAAACAAGCTCAAATCAGAAGGCAAAGAGAGTAAAAATATAAAATAAATAGTTTGTTTATCAACCATTTATAGAATCACTTTTATTCAAACTGAAATAAAATTTCTCTTATATACTTATCTTAAACTGTATATAATCACTTTTTAAAAATTAATTCCGCTAATCTTTCGTCATTGCTTATCGGGACTGGTAGCTTGGTTTATTTAAATGGTTCATGAGGTAATTTTGCCCGAAAGCGAGGGTAATCTTACTACCAGCTTCAATTCAGCGATCGTCCTTTTTATTTAACCTTCGACCCCGAACTGGTTTAACTCTCTCTCTTCGTTCTCCTGGTTCTCTCACTGATCCGCCGCCCGGATTTTGCCGTATCGAGCTTGAGATCTATTTTCTTTTCATCATTTGTTGTAAATCAGAGATTTTTATTCGGATTGTACTTTTTGTTCGTTCCGGGTTACGTTGCTTCGATAGATCCGAAGTGACCAGTGAGAGCCAAATTCCTCTGCACCTCTCTGATTTAAGGTATAGCTTCTCTTGTAGCAATCCATTGTTATAGATCTCTGGTTTAATATTCAATCTATACCTTTGCATGCGCTCCCGTTCACTGTCTTAGTCGTTTTTGGGCTCTGAATTGTACTTTGTTGGGGAAAATTAACGGATTCAAATTTCATATGCTTGCTCTGTTTCATAACAAACGTTCGCGATTTGGTATCTCTATTGGTTTCTGCGACGAGGGATGATCCGATCCCGTTAGCGCCATGCATCAGTCCGCCGCATTCAATCTCTGAGGCTTGTGAGTTGTGAATGCCTGTGGTGATTTGTGATGTTTCCGGTTCTATTGCTGTGGATCTAAGTGTTCCTTTTGTAGCAAAATATGTTGAATTGACATCTGTTTAGTGTATTGCATAATCCAGGTTAATTTCTTCGATTTTCTTAAGGGGTGACTGCCTTTATTTATATCTGTGCTTTAATAGGAATATTAACGTCTGTATATGCATATATATATATATCATATTATGTCTTGAAAGTTTCATATTTTTAATTTTAAAGATAATGTTCTGAATATTTTTGTTCGCTTGGTTGTAGATCATTCGGTAGCTGTTGAAATGGCAGCGGCAACGGGATGGTACAGGGGAAGAGTGAAAGCTGTTCCTTCAGGGGACTGCTTGGTCATCGTGGCCATGGCCAGCAACAAGCCTGGTCCTCTGCCTGAGAAGACCATCACTTTGTCATCCCTGATTGCTCCTCGACTGGTATGTTTTTCAAGCTGACATTCTCTTGACTCTGTTCTTTGGATATGGTGTTGCCAACAATTACTTTTGATGCATGTTGTGTGTTAACTTGTACATTAAAACTTAAGACCGTCCAAGTCTGGGTATTGATTTATATCATTCTTTTCCAGGCACGTAGAGGTGGTGTAGATGAGCCATTTGCATGGGAAAGTAGAGAGTATCTAAGGAATCTCTGCATAGGAAAGGTGCGCAATATGAAAATTGTTGTCTTGATTGGCTGGTTTGTTGGTATTTCCTTGACATAATGCATATTAAGTCTGACTTGATGTATTCCTTGACCAGGAAGTGACCTTTAAAGTTGATTACAATGTGCCATCCATTAATCGGGACTTTGGCACTGTTTTTCTTGGTGACAAAAATGTTGGAATGCTGGTTGTTGAGGAAGGCTGGGCCAGGGTTGATAAATTATGAGCTTCCGTCCAGATTTTCCATGTTTAAATGATTCATCCGTTTCTGAATTGAATAGCTGTTATCATTTTGATGCAGGTAAGAGAGCAAGGGCAACAGAAAGCAGAAGTGAGTCCATTCCTGTCAGAATTATTGCGACGGGAAGAACATGCTAAACAAGAAGGCCTTGGTCGGTGGAGCAAGGTTTGTTTCGGAATTTCCCTTTCTGGATTTTTTCGTCAGCAGTTAACTGTATAAATGACATTATTTTGGGTTTTTGAATGCCGATTGAGGTTACGTTTGTTCCTCAATTTTCACTTCTTTCAAAGCTTATTGTTTAGCTTATCATCCTTAGATGTCTACCGCTTGCTTTCTTGGCAAATTTGTTTGCTTATAATTTCCCTGGACAACGTTAAGATTCTTTATTGGAGTAGAGAATGTTTACTCTGTAATGTTGTCCAAAAGTTGTTTCATTAGATTTTATGTGGATCGATTCACGTACAAAATGTGAAAATGTGTAATCACATGTTTCCTATCCTGAGAGATTTGATTATGGATTACCTTTTGATTTGTCATCCATCTTATTTCGTAAAAATCCTGAATTATTACACATTTTATATGACCATACAAGATGATTCCAGGATGGGACAGAAAATAGATAATCTATAGCAATTTGTCATGGTATGCTGTATTTGATTCTGTGGCTGATTGCAGGTGCCTGGTGCTGCCGAGGCATCTATCAGAAATCTACCCCCTTCTGCAATTGGTGACCCTAGCAACTTGGATGCTATGGGATTGTTAGCTGAGAACAAGGGCCGACCCATGGAAGGAATTGTTGAGCAAGTTCGTGATGGTAGTACCCTTCGTGTGTATTTGCTTCCAGGGTTTCAGTTTGTCCAAGTTTTCATGGCTGGTATTCAGGTAAGTTTGGTACAATGCTTTTGCTATTACTACTACTCTTTTGTGGCTGTTAACCATATATATATTCGATTTGAATTAGGCTCCACAAATGGGAAGGAGAGCTGCAACAGAAACGGTTGTTGAAACAGAGTTGGCTGCTGATGAGACTAATGGAGGTGTTCCTGGAGAACCTCAAGCCCCACTTACATCTGCCCAAAGACTTGCAGTTTCAACATCTGCTGAAACTGTTGCTGATCCTTTTGCGCTGGATGCTAAATTTTTCACTGAGATGCGTGTGTTGAACCGAGATGTGAGTGGCCTTCTTCTACTAGAGATATATTGTTTTGTGAATTTCTGTAAATTTTCTGAATTTTATGCGGGCATATGTAGGTTCGCATTGTCCTGGAAGGTGTTGATAAGTTCAGCAATTTGATTGGTTCAGTGTATTATCCTGATGGTGAATCAGCTAAGGATCTTGCGCTGGAGCTTGTGGAAAATGTATGTGGTGCATTTGAGCAATGATATTGCCATAATTTATTTTGTTTAGTCAACTCCCATTTTACTTGATGTTTTATATAATAAGCTGCTTCTGCAGCATACTTTTGTGGTTGGTTCATGGAAACTCTATCATGCTTGTAGCTACTTGAATATGTACTTAATTTTTGTGGGGTCCTTGGAAGGGACATGCCGGTGCTTAATCTCTGCTGGGCATGGTAGATTATTGAATGGGGTATGTTTGGCAACCCTTGAAAAGTGCTTCTAGAAGCACTTTCATGCAAATCGAGACAAAACTTCTTTCACAAACTTATTTCGGATTGCGTAAAATGACTTTAAAAGCTATTCCTAAACATGCACTGAATCTTATATTTATTGCTCTCCAAGCATGTGCTGACCATGGGATTTAAGCGGGATGCATTATGCTTCCTGTTACTACTGGGTTTCCGTCCATTCGGAGGGATTTATTATAGAGTTCTTTAAGTCTATGATTTATATGCATTCTGGTGCTTATGTATTATTCTGCTTGATTGTATTATCATTTGTAAATATTTATACTGTGATTTTACTGTGAATATAAGATATTCTGATAATATCTCGCCTTATTTTCTTCTATAATGCAGGGTTTTGCTAAATATGTTGAATGGAGTGCAAATATGATGGAAGAAGATGCAAAGCGGAAGCTGAAGAATGCAGAGCTTCAGGCAAAGAAGAGCAGGCTAAGGATTTGGACCAATTATGTACCGCCAGCCACTAATTCAAAAGCAATTCATGACCAGAATTTTACAGGAAAGGTAAGCTTTTGTCCAAACGTGTACATACAACGAATAATCAGTTTTTGATGTCATCTTATAATATTTTAAGTTGACTTTTCCAGGTGGTAGAGGTTGTTAGTGGGGATTGCGTAATTGTTGCTGATGATTCCATACCATATGGCAGTCCACTAGCAGAGCGGCGAGTCAACCTGTCAAGTATCAGGTGCCCAAAGATAGGCAATCCTCGTCGAGATGAAAAGCCAGCTCCTTATGCTCGTGAAGCAAAGGAGTTTTTAAGAACACGCCTTATTGGTCGTCAGGTATGAGAATAAATTATGATGCTTTATTTTGATGGAATTGGGAAAATTCATTTATATTGATTATTCTTGTTTCCAGGTGAATGTTCAAATGGAGTATTCTAGGAAGGTTGGCCCGGCAGATGGATCTACAGCTCCATCAGGGCCTGCAGATTCCAGAGTAATGGATTTTGGATCTGTATTCCTAGTGTCTCCTGTGAAGGGTGAGGGTGATGATGCTCCGTCATCAGCTCCTCCTGCTGGAGGTCAGCAAACTGGGGTAAATATTGCGGAGTTGGTGGTTGGACGTGGTTTTGGGACTGTCATTAGACATCGTGACTTTGAGGAGAGATCAAACTACTATGATGCTCTCCTTGCTGCCGAATCACGTGCTATTTCTGGAAAGAAAGGAATCCATTCTGCCAAGGATCCTCCAGTCATGCATATAACTGACTTGACCATAGTGAGTGTAATGATGGTTGTGCTAAATTTCTTTATAATTTCAAGTTTATTAAATATAACTTTAAACTTTTTCTCCCCCTTAGGCATCGTCCAAGAAAGCCAGAGATTTCTTACCTTTCCTGCACCGAAGTAGAAAAATTCCTGCTGTTGTGGAATATGTCCTCAGTGGACATCGTTTCAAGCTGTTGATTCCTAAAGAAACTTGCAGCATTGCCTTTGCATTTTCTGGTGTCAGATGTCCTGGTCGTGATGAGCCACATTCTGATGAAGCAATTGCACTAATGAGGCGGAAGATTATGCAGCGAGATGTTGAGGTAACCCAAGTTCTCTGTGAATGTATTGTTACTTCATTTTTGCTCTTTATACAATATATATTCTGTGCAGATTGAAGTGGAAACTGTTGATAGAACTGGAACTTTCTTGGGATCCTTATGGGAGTCAAGGACCAATATGGGAGCTGTGCTTCTTGAAGCTGGCCTTGCGAGACTTCAAACCTCCTTTGGCAGTGACAGAATTCCTGATTTTCACCTTCTTGAGCAAGCTGAACAATCTGCTAGGAGGCAAAAGCTGAAAGTAAGAAATAAACCATTACGGTCTTATATCTGTTTTTCCCCTTTCAAATATTCTAAGATGAATTTTTTGCAGATTTGGGAGAACTATGTTGAAGGGGAGGAAGTGTCCAATGGTGCAGGCGTTGAAAACAAGCAGCAAGAAGTGCTCAAGGTTCTTTGGTTACACTTTGTACAAGTGATCCTTGTATTTAAAAACGTGAATTACTTATCTCATTTCTATGAACTGTCAGGTTGTGGTTACCGAAATCTTGGGAGGTGGAAAATTCTATGTACAGACAGTTGGTGATCAAAAGATAGCATCGATTCAGCAACAACTGGCTTCTTTAAACCTTCATGAGCCTCCTGTGATTGGTACTTTCAATCCCAAGAAGGGTGACATAGTCCTTTGCCATTTTCTGGCAGACAATTCTTGGTACCGTGCGATGGTGAGTTACTAACTGATGATTGAGTTTCCCTATTCCAGTTCCTCTATACAATTCTTCACCTTACATCCCCCCCCCTTGGCGTTATGTAAGTTGATCGTTTAATATCATTTGATAAAATTGAAGTGGATTTCATCCTATTCAATCTGATTTCAAATTCCTGTAGCCTTTTTGCTTCTTGCGTGAGTATGAAGGTTCCTGTATTGATTAGGGGAGTAGATTACATCACAAGATGCCAAATATTCTGTGGATTTCTTAATCTCCTTTATTGTGATTACTTCTCACTAAACTGTCCTTTGCTTTTGAAATTCTATATGCCACATGCCTTCTTTCTTTCCCTTTTTTAATACATGGTATTTACAATACAAACTTTAATCTCCCCAACCATCCTGAGTATTTACAATTGAGTATTGTAGGTTGTCAATACTCCTCGGGGACCAGTTGAATCTCCCAAGGACAAATTTGAAGTATTCTACATTGATTATGGAAATCAAGAAGAAGTAGCTTACAGTCAATTACGGCCTGTTGATCCATCCGTGTCTGCTGCACCTGGTCTTGCTCAATTGTGCAGTCTTGCATATATAAAGGTTCCAAGCTTGGAGGATGATTTTGGTCAAGAAGCTGCTGAATATCTGAATGAGATGACTTTAAACAGTGGAAAAGAGTTCATGGCCAAGGTTGAGGAAAAAGATACCTCAGGAGGAAAAGTGAAAGGACAGGGAACTGGCACAATTCTCAGTGTAACTCTTGTTGCTGCGGATTCTGAGATCAGCATTAATGCTTCCATGCTTCAGGTTTTTTCTTGTGGCCAATTCTTTAGCTTTCGGAGCCATTTTTTTTTAATGAATGCCATTATATCAAGAAGGTTTAAACCTTTGATAATACGACATCTTCCATTTTACTCGTCGCTTGAGCTAGGCTATGCGGTTTTTAGAGGCTTTTGTTTTGACTCTTTGTCTGCATACCCTAAACATGTACAAAATGTTATCTTCTGAACTTTGCTTTCTTTCTGTGTGAATTCCAGGAAGGACTTGCTAGGACTGAGAAGAAAAACAGGTGGGACAGAAAAGAAAGACAGCTTGCACTTGATAATTTGGATATGTTCCAGCAAGAAGCACGAACCGGCAGGCATGGAATATGGCAGTACGGAGATATCGAGTCTGACGATGAAGACAGTATTCCTCCTCCTAGAAAGGCTGGTGTTCGTAAATGAATGTAATTTAATGATGATGGGAGGTAATTTACAAGATAGAGACATCTTTGAGAGAAAATGAGTGAAGGTATAGGGCATATGAACATTATGCTTTTGAGTTAGCGAGGGAGAAGAAAAGCGCGGTGCGTGAACCTTAGTTTTGTTTTGCCTTTGTTTTTATTTTTATTTTTTTAAATTTTGCCTGTTAGGTTTGAGGGGACAATTTTTTCTATAATGTCATAATAAGGTACATGCGGCAAAGTTCATTGTTACCATGGGGTAATTTAGAGACTATTCAGTTAAAACCTGTGCATGCTTGTGCTTCTTGATCTTTACAAAGCTGTCATTATGGGTTTTATTGACCTTCTCATCAAAATTAGCCATAAAAAAGTTGTCATCGAAATGATTTTTATAAAGAAATTGTTATCTTCGAGTTTGGAATGGAAGATTTTTGTCTTTTTGGGGAAAAATAGCAGAATAGAAGACTGGGGAATTATGCTTTACCTCTATACATGTTAGCAAATTGTAATTCAGGATTCAGCACTACCTTTTGTCTCTGGGCGGATCCGAGAGGCATCACTGTTGTGTCTCTCAACCTTTTGTCTCTGACGTGACGGGCAGAGCAATGCTACATAACGACAGTTGCAAAACGAGACAGACATTTGGAATCATAGTCTGACACCTTCGGAAAACAAATCTTGTTTAAGAAAAGGAGATTCATATTCACTCAAAAAAGAAAAAGAAACAGAGATTCATCTCGTACACATGTAAAAGTGAACCAACTTCACTAAAGAATGGAAATAATGGAATTTAGACTAACGGAAGAATTAATTTTTTAACATAATTTATGATTTACAATATAAGAATAAGAACATGAAAAGAATTTTATCTTTATTTAAGTACAAATGTTTTTTTTATATCGTGGCTAACAGGCCCATGTACCTTCAAATTTGGAAGTGAAATTTTGAGATTTTCTCGAAGAAGTGATATTATTGCAGGAATTATGTTTTTTATTACTAAATAAAAATTGATATTAATGAAAAAATAATTTAATAGAACAGTATCAATTAATTATAAAACATAAAAATAGAAGGTATGTCCGTACAAAAAATGGTGATTTAATAATTTTTACAAAATGTCATTTAAGCTATATGCAAGGTTTGTTAAAAATCTCAGTGTGAGCCAACAGGCTGTTGGAGGAGTATTTGGACTATTTACATGCCTAATTATCCAAAGTTTTTGTCGTAAAAAGCATATCTGTAAGTCCTTTTCATAAATAAAAAATGTATCACCTTTTATAAATAGATATTTTTAAAAAAGTCTTAACATATCCAAAATAATAGTCGGTTATAGATATTTTTATTTGAAAAAGAAAATAATGTAAAAGAACGACTATTCTATTGTTACATATATGCTTAAATTCTCATTAGAGATGGAATGCAATCTACCCGAGGGACCAAATATAAAATACTAGTGGATCACTTATTTAAGGTATAAGAGCTAGTAAACATTTTGAAAATATTAAAAAAATTAAATAAGTTATTTAAAAATATTTATATTTTTTAATAATAATTTATCTGATTTATAAATTGATATATTATATAAACATAAATAAATATTTTAAATAATGTGTTTAACTTTTTCAATTTTTTAAAAATATTAACTAACTTTTATATTAATAGTTGGGGATACTAATACTTTCAATTATTAATATAAAAATTATTTAAATTTTTTTATGAGATTAAATAAATTAATTGATTTAGTATTCATTTGGATCAGAGGTAAAGCTAATTTTACTAAATATTATAACCCATTTCAAAATGTTAAAAAATTGTAAAAGGAGAGGAGGGAGCAGTGATGGCATAAAGAAGAAGGGGGAAAAAAACACGCGGCACTTCCTGAGGCTTCGGAACTATCGCGGCTCTAAAAGTTTCATGACAAGTGTCCCCCATCTTTCTCCATAATGCTACGTGCCTCCAGAACTTTCTCGCTCTCCATTTCTTTATTCTGAAACAGCCTTCGCATCAGATGCTTTTTCTTCATTTATTTACCCTCACTACCCTTACTTGTTAAGAATCTTTAGCAGTGATCCTCTAACAAGCCACTGATTGCTTCTCTGATTCTGACTTCTTACTTCATCTAACTCAATCAAGTTCCATTATCCTCTTCCCTCTCTGATCTCTGTCACTTACCATGGCTTCCTCATCCACCGTATGTTCATCATCTTAAGTTCCCCACTCTTATTTTCTGCAATCTCTATTTTTTTTCTTCATTTGTTCATCCATATTTTGTATCTCTTTTGGTGCAGATGGGTTTGGGGAAAGCGCTGCTCAACAGGGGAGTTCGAAGGTTGACGACGTCAACAACACCCAAGACGAAAGCGTATGCTCCGGGGGCTGATTATGGCTACGCTCACCAGCATCAACAGGAACGGAAGGCGGCGCCGAAGGGGGACTATGTGCCGGTGTACGTAGCTTTAGGGATGATAGCGTTGTCGGCGGGGCTTGGTCTGCACACGGCGTGGCATCAGCTGAGGACTTCGCCGACTGTGAGGGTGAAGAAGCAGAGGAGGGAGACGCTGCCGGAGGTGGTGGAGCCGGAGCACGTGGCGGAGGAGTCGGACAAGTTCTTCAGGGGATCTTTCTTCAGGAAAGTAGCACACGTTCAGGATAAGAACAACCCGGCGAAGCAAGTCGTACCTGATCCCATCCGCAACGATGCTTTCGCCGTTCCTGCTAAAATTGAGACTTTGAAGACTGTTGGAGTTGATCCTTCTCATGTCTGATGCTTTCTAGCTCTGTAATGGATCTTCATATAATAACGTTAAAGTTTTATGTACACATGAAAGAAAAAACTCAGCGATGGCTTGAGCAAGAAGGCTCCTTTTCTCTCGCCTTTTGGTTTAGACTTCTAGGGAAAACAGGGTACGGATGTCAGCTTCTGTTATAGTATTAGGGTTTTTACTTGTGTTTAATTTCCTGCGTCATGAACACACACACACACACACACACACACACACACACACACACAGAAATGTAATTATGCTCTCTGTGAGCAAATTAAATACCTTGTAATATAAGCAGACTCTTCCAGAAACTCCTGCATCGATTCAGATTCATGCCACATTTTCGATGAAGTATTTTGTGTTTAGAGCTGATCGAGTTGTGGAAGTTTGAATAGAGAAATTATAAGATTGCGCAGTTCATTGTACTCGTCTTTTCTTACATTATGATATGCACAAATTCTTGCCAGCAAATATATATATGTATATAGAAGTTAAGGTGAGATTTTCACAACAAAGTTTTCCCTAACTTTTGAACCCGCAAAAGATCGATAAATAATGATTTTCCTAAAAAAAAAAATTGGAATAATTTTAGCTTGTGGATCAATTTAATGGAATTATATATTTTTAGGTATAACTTGTTAAAATTATATGTCAACGTTCTTTTGTATTTAAATTGATGCGACAGTGCAGTGTAGTTTATATAAGCGGAAGAAAAAAGAGAAGTGGCTTCAGGCTCACAACAGGTTGGCACGTACGCTGCGGAATTCTTGTCGTAGGCAAAAGAATTCGTCAAGTTTCAGAGCTTCGATGTTTGTAAACGTTAAAAATAGGACCCACAAGAATTCCCACAAATGAGATGTTTAATTTCAACCGTTCAGCGGAAGAGTCCGCTTAATCTAATGAATTAACGTTCGTATTTTCGCTAACCA
>QFDD01003759.1:0-21739 GCA_006871305.1 Vachellia collinsii
GATTTGATGTTCACGGTACCCAC
Source organism: Vachellia collinsii (assembly GCA_006871305.1). Taxonomy (NCBI): domain Eukaryota; kingdom Viridiplantae; phylum Streptophyta; class Magnoliopsida; order Fabales; family Fabaceae; genus Vachellia; species Vachellia collinsii. Next base: position 24 of record QFDD01003759.1, read on the forward strand.
ACGAACCGAATCACGTAATACGGATGCGATTATCTTACACAGCAGTAACACAATAGAGAAAGACTATAGTAAAATGGAAGGGAAACTGTGGAAATTCTTTTTCTGTTCTCTGTGTAAAAAGAACGTACATCTTTTCTACTGCCCATTTTAATATATATCAAAAAAAGGATGGCAGTTTTATTTTAAAATTCAAAACGCACGTCCTTCATTTCCGTAACTGTTCCCTCCTGAATTACTGTGATATTCTAATTGTTTTTGGGAATATCACTGTTAATTACCCCACTTCCTTGATAATTACTTTTCCTTCCCAAATAAATGGGTTGGGCCTAATCCACCAAGGGTGGACTAGCCCAATTTCCCAACAAGCACATATACTGTGAGGGAAATAGATATGCCCATACACTAACAAACATAAGTCTACAACAAATTGATCAGGAGGTCATCTGGAGAACGCCATCTGAAGATGTCTTTCCTTTTGTTAAACAGGACGTGGAGGGGCCTGGAATACCTCGTCCTTTAGTGTAATTCTTTTGGGCTTTGCCCGTTTTTTCACCCAAAAAAAAACATTAGACTTCAAGAGTACTATACACGGGAATTAGAAAATAAACAACAAGCCAACTAAAACAAAAACAGAACAGTAACAGGGCATAGGTACAGGCGTCACCGTGGCTCCTATGCATCAGCTATCAAATCTTTCCATCAGAAGGGTATGACCCACTTAACAAAATTTTAACAATCTAGTGGGCTACCAAATTTATTTTGGCAACCCAAATTTGCTAATATATTCAAACTGTTTATTTGTCTTTAAAAAAATTTTGTGATTACATTTATTATTTGGGATCTATTAATGATTCTACCTTATTTAAAGTTAAAGGTCTGATATTAGAAAGGATTTTTGAAAACCCTTCTATTGCAAAATTTATTACTCAAAAATACTTAAAATTTGTTTAATGATATAGTACAACCTATCTTCAGATGTTGCAACCACTTCCAGATAGATATAAGCGAGGTGTAAAATGAAAAACATCTGCAAATCGTTAAAGATGTATTATATACAATTAAGAAGAAGAGTCGATTGATCTAGTTCTTGATGCTTAGATACTTTTAATAACAAATTCTGTATTGGAGGATTTTTTTTCACTAATTTTTTCTCTAAATTATTCAAAGTAAGAAAAATTTAAAACAGAAAATATTCAAACTAAATGCTGACTGACTCGTGGTCTACTGGTCTTTCAATTCAGGAAAGCCAATGCTAATGCTCACGCCATTGTATTATTGTTTTGTGCTCCAAATTGTAAGAAAAGAGAATTTGTATTCATCACTTGACATGGAAGCTCGTAAAAAAAAAAAAAAAATCTTGACATGGCTTGCTATAATAGATTACTACAAGGGGGCCATCAGCAGTCGATATAATATTTAATTGCTGCATTAAAGCGATCAGGATAACGACCGGCAATTGTCCCATCTTCACGGAGATCACATCTTGCTTTATTTCCAATTGAGTCAGTTCACTTCCCAACTTGTTTCATTATATTGTTATTATTGTGCCTTGTATTCCTCTGAATCCATTTGGGTCCCCTGTTCCATATATTGAATCTATTGATGTTGGACACCTCTCTGTGTTTGTATTTGGCTATTTGCAGATTGCAGCCATCTTGATTATTATCATTAGTGGGCTGCGAATGTCTTCGACTTTAAGGTTTAAGCCTCTCTATCCTTATTCAGTTCTTGTGTTCTCTTTTGACGGCTTGGCCACGCAATGCTTGGATCTATCTGTTTCTTTCAGAAAATTTTATGTCTTGTTTTTCCCTTATCCGTAGTGGAACTGGATACTGCTTCTGCTACTCTGAATCTGATTTTTATACTTAACTATGGTTCACAAAATTCTGGAAGCCTCACTAGTTATATAAAACTTGGTGATTATTGGGGATCGATAGAGATGAAAGACTAGGAAAGCTTCTGTCTTAACAGCATATATTCCAGAGTTATTTCAACACAAGACTGACGCAAAAGTTTTAAATCCTTTATCTTGCGAGTATCCTTCTTGTTCTTTGGATCTGTAATGAAAGACGTTTTTTCATTCTACAGGCAGTGAAGGTGATTAAGATATGGCTAGTTCCAATCTGTGAGGAGTTGTCGTTTTAAACTAATGGCAATTCTCTGATTAGATTTTTCTGATGGATGGCATACACGCCAATCTTTTGGGATTGTCAAATTTCATCAATGATCGCTTCATACAATTCATAGGTGAGTTCTTTCTAGTCACTAGAAATGTAAACAGATGTTACTTTCCAAGTATTATGCGCTGTTTGAAATTATTATCATGTAGAGCGTAATCAAGCTACATTTTGCTTGCTGCCAATATTGCAGGGAGTCATGTACTTAGAGATGCAGATAGATGGAAAGAAGATTTTGTGATCAATCCAGCGGTTTTTTCTTCAGCATATTGTACAAAAAGTTATGGCAGCAGCTCATCTTCAATGTCTCAAACTGTTGGTCCGAACCATGATATCTGTGAAGGGGGAATTTTTTATAGTACCAATGATACGGGATCTGTAATTTTAATTACCAGTTATACTATTGCAATTGTTCCTTTATTTTTGGTTAAATCTACTTTTAGTCCATATAGTTTATTTTAATTTGGTTTTTGGTCTCTAAAATTTAAAAGTTGTAATTTTGGTCCATCAAATTTACTCTGTTTAAAACTGTTAGTCCCTATAGTTTTAAAAGGACCTACACCTAATGTTAATACAGTTAATTTTGCTTATGTGTTACTAATTCCGTTAATTACAGTAAAATTTCTTAATAACTGAAGAAGATAACATGAAGAAAAAAAATTGTTGTATAATTTATCCTTGTCGTTTTAGGGATTTAAATGTTTGACTGTATTAATTAACACAATTAATTTAGGGATCAAAATAAAATTTTGTTCAAAGTATAAGGATTAAAACCAAAATTCATTCAAAATATGGGGATAAAAAATAAAATTAGTTAAAAGTATAGTGACATTTTAAAACTACAGGGAATAACAGTTTTAAACAAAGTAAACTTGAGGGACCAAAACTATCACTTTTAAACTTCAGGGACTAAAACCCAAATTGAGGTAAACTATAGGGGTCAAAAGTATGTTTAACCCTTTATTTTTAAAAGGGTAATGATCTTTTTTGTCCTTTTTTTGAGTAGGATGTGATCGTTGCCTCAGGGTATCCCAGCACCGAAGTGCCAGACTAATCCCAGGGTGCACGGCAGGAATCGAGCCCGAGTGGCGAGGGTCGCCTTGACACCCCTTGTCTTTACCACTGGACCACGAGACCGCAGCTAAATTACGCTTCAAAGTTCAAACGAATTGCCCAGCTAAATTACAGAAGAGTCAAGCATGTAAACTAAACTTTTCAGACTGAACGCTTATGTTATAGATGAAATTGAATGGCTAATATCTTGAACTTTTGCTAATTGCTGCTGGATTTTCCTCACATGGATGCAGGTTGACACTCCCAATAATTGGTCTAAAATATGCTAGTTGTTTAGCGATTTCTCCGTGGAGATGTTTTTTCTCATGCATAAGAAGGGCTCAAGTTCAAGTTCATAGGTAAAAGAAGAAGGTCTTTTCAAATCCAAATGGTGGGAATGAGGACTGTTTAAAATATTAGATCTTGCTTCTTTTTTATTGTAACATTTATTGATGCATAATTATCGGCATCCTCTCAGACTTACATCTCGTGCATGGATAACATTGCGTGGTTCTTCGGATGATATAGGATGGTTGCAACAAGATCCCAGCATGCCTCCAGTAGAGGATGATACTGCAAGGTTCTTGGAATTGCTATCAGACATAAGGTACAAATAGCTTGTCATAGAGTTCCAACATAAAGTGACCTCATTGTTAACTTATTTCTGTACTACTTATAACCTTTCTGAAGATCATGGTTTGGCTGGTAAATTCTTTCACATTTAAGTTTGTAATTTGTTGCAGAAATTGAGATGGACATTCTGTAATGTCTGTTAGAATATGTTTGGATTAACTTTCAAAAATAGTTTATAAAAAAAGTGATAAAAAGTGAGTTTAAAGAATATATTTTGTAAAATAACTTTTCCAAAATAGAAAAAATGGGCTTCTCATCAACCATGTTTTTCTACCCCTATACCACGGTTTCAATACTAAAAGTGGTTTGGAAAAATTTGGAGGTGTTTGGCTGCCTTTTGACAAAACTACGGTCTGTTTACCAAAAGTGCCTTTTGGTTTGTAGACAAACACACTATGATATTGACTTGACATGATATATTTTGGTTTAATTCAACAGGAATGGAAATCAGTCACTACCCAACTCTTTTGTTTATCTCTTGATTCCAGGTACAGCATAATCCATGTGTCATCTTCTTTCCTCCTTCATTGTGCCATATGGTTCGACGAACTGATTCACTTATTTCAGGTCTCTTCAGCAATCATGGATCCTTGAACTTTGTAGCCACAAAGAGATTCTTTTCAAAGATGGGCCTTGCCTGTCACATTACTAAAGTTCATAGTGAGGTAATTAAGCACCACGCTTCAACCATGGAAATAAATTTTTCTTTCATGCTAAAGTATTTGTTCTACCGTCAGATTTTTGCACAGTTACTGATAACCTTATTTCAGCCATAATACACCAAAAACAATGGAATGTACTGAAAGTTTCATTTTCCTGTTTCCCATTGTAAAAGGCTTCAATAGAACACAATGCTTGGGAACTGAAAATGTACATTGAGGAGCTCTACTGGGGTTCTGGGAAGCGTTTGATGCTTCTTGGACACAGTAAAGGTGGAGTAGATGCTGCGGCTGCACTGTCTCTATATTGGTCAGACCTGAAAGACAAAGTTGTTGGTTTGGCACTGGTGCAGAGTCCAGACGGAGGCACTCCTGTAGCTTCTGATATGCTTCGCGAGGATCAGATGGGCAACAAAGAAACTCGCAGAATCATGGAACTTCTTATATGCAAAGTATTAAGGGTAAGGGAATAATTTCCTCCCCTGAAACTTTCATGCCTATTATTGCTTATTTATTGTCTTTATCTTACCAAAAAGCAAGTGTATCCGTTTAGAAATTATAATAAAACTATTAACGGTTTGAGGTCTGACTTGAGACTATCAAAAACCTGTACGTTGAAAATTGAAGTTGGCTCTAAGCAGTCTCTGGGTCCAGGAATCCTTTTTGACTGATGCATCTGATTTTGGTCCCTTCTCTTTATGTTTTATTCATTTGCAGTACAACATTTCATGTCAACCATACATTTCAGGGTGATATGAGAGCTTTAGAGGATCTCACATAGGAGAGGCGAAAGGATTTCATCATGAAGCACAAGCTCCCACTAGAAATTCCTCTCATAACCTTCCATTCAGAAGCAAGCATTACTCCTGGTGTTCTGGCAACAATGACTCACATTGCTCATGCCGAAGTCCCCTGGCTCCCCGTGAAAGACAATGAGGCTGAAGAGTCTCGTATTTGCATTCAATCTAGGCGGCAAGTTCCTGTAGTGATGCCCCTATCTGCTGCCATGGCTTTGTGCCCTCCACCTGCAGCTCAGGTATGGCGAACAAAGTGATGGCCTAGTCACATGTCGTGATGCTGAAGTTCCCGGATCAGTTGTTGTAAGAGCGGATAAGAAGCTTGACCATGCCTGGATGGTGTACTCTTCAAACAAGAGAAATCCCAGGGAACCTGATGCAAGTGAAATGTATGAGGCTTTATTGACTCTACTTGTTGAGCTTGGTAGGACTAAAGAAAGTAGTGGAGCAAGTTAGACTGTGGATTGATATACATGTTGTTCTTGGGTTTCTTGTTACAGATAACATGAATATTATATGTAAGCACAATTCTCAAGTATAATCTATGACTTGGGCTCATCTTGTTTATCAAAAATTGATGCTTTTTGAGAACACCAAACAGCAGCCTGTGTTCCATCATAATAAAAGCACCTAAATAACCACTGCATCTGCCAAAAATATTGGACCTTCTTATACAAGAAAACTTCCTGTGAGAAGCAAAATACATCATCAGATGCACTTGTTTTTGCTCATGCTTTCAAGTATGCAGCCCTTGCTAAGGATATTAAATATTGCAGTGTGTGCAGAGAGGATGAGCTATGTTATGGGCAAGAGCAAATTTTGTAAAGCTAAAAGAAAATGCAAACATCTCTTGATGGAGTTTGATGCAGGCTTAATTCTGACCTTGTGTTGACCTCCATTTTTTGCTGCTTCCTCCATTCATCTAATAATTGGGACATTAACATGTTGCCTTAAGGTAGAGATTGGCCTTACTCTCTTCGTCATTGATATTTGATTTGGTTCAAAGTATGCTATTAGGACTTAAGTATATTGTTTCACATTCTACATCTTGAGGGATCAACCTTTTGTTTGAAGGAAATGCAACCGATTCCTTTGCTCCCTTGAGAAGAGTGAAAAGATGGGAGCCACTTTGACTGTGACATCCCAAACGTTTTCCTCTGAGGACCGTGAAACCATCTTCACCACATGGAAGATGAAGCTCCTACGCATGTGGTTTTGTTGTGCCCATAAAAAGTCATTTTCTCTCAACAGACAAGCCAACATCTTCTCTTAACAGTTCCCATAACAGGGACAGGTCAGGAGAAAGAGTAGGATACTCAGGTACGTCTGGTTTGGTGGAAACGAAAGACATCGATTGGAAGCACGGTACTCTGACATACGTGTAACTGATTCGATCTAGGAAAACAGTTATTATTAATGGCGTGATATTTGAAAATTTCTTTTATCAATAGGTAATTTTGTTTTGATTAAAAAAAACAGATGACATAAATATATGATTGACTGATAATCTAATATGGGTCTAATAAAATCTATAACCAAGTCATTTTATTCATAAATAAAATCATAAAGAGCATTCCATCCCTAAGTTTCTGCACTGGGGTGGGGGATGAATTGTAAAAATTGCATTTTGGCATTTATCTGATGCATAAAAGTAGAGGAGAAGCCTTGATTTTGTGCCTCTTCGAGCATTCCATAACCAGTAGGTAGGTAGCCAGATAAAAATTGTATTGTGACATTTATCTGATGCATTAAAGTAGAGGAGAAGCCATGATTTTGTGCCTCTTCGAGCATTCCATAAACCAGTAGGTAGGTAGCCAGAGGGCCATACATATAAGAATGCGTGGGCAGAAAAAAAAAATATTAAGAAATTGTTTATATTTGCTTCTTTTAAATGATTTTAATCTTTACGAGATAACTACATCAAATAAATTGTCTTGAATTTTGAGGTTTATAGCTATTTTGTTATTATTTGTAAAGAGATGGCTACATGTCATTTGTTACTCATAATTTCATAAAATTTTGAAACCACAGGCTGACACATTTTGCTAGAGGAGTGGCTGAGGATCCCAAAACTGCCCAGTATGGTTGCCACCTGAATTCCATGTGATTTGAATATATATCATCACATACCTAAATAAATAGATCTTAATCATATATATCTGTATGGCTCCACCTTCATTTAATACTTGAAAATGCTTTGGGTCTACTTATTTAAAACTTCTGGACCAGTGCATCATCACCTCCATTTACCTCTTTTTGGAGCTTTGTTTCTGCTCAGCAGGATGGTAGGATACTATACTATGATAATATTATGTATCATTATTATTTTCTATAAGAAAAAAAATATATAACATAGGGGAGTCAAAATGAAAATGATACTTCTTTTCATTCATTAATATACGTCCCTGCTCAAAAATTGAAATGATTTATATGTGTGCTATTCCAGTTGGTTGTATCTCACTTTCATCCCTTTTTCTTAAAAAAAAAACATGTTGAGCTGGAAAAAAAAAAATTAATGGCTCCACTCATTCAATTGGCTTTAGCCCCTCTCTGTATTAACCTGCAACCACCCTCGTGCATCTACTGCATCATCCACAGATATATATATATATATATTATATTTGTTCTGATCAGTTGCTTCTGCCCCGGGAAAGAGCATTTTCCAGATTCTTACATGGCACTGATTATTTCACAAAGTCTCAAGTAAGATCTTGTGACAAGTGACAACTTCAATCCAATCAATTTCTGGACACCAACAGTTTCAAGTTTATTCTTGAGCCTTCCCCTACTCCGACATGCAGTAATAAATGAGAAGATAAATGGGAGCTTCATTAAAACATGACATAGCACAAACACATTACTCTCGTTCTCTTCAAGGAAAAGGGCAAATGAGCAGTTAATTATCAATCATAGAATGCCACCTTTTCATCTTCTGTAATTAATCAATCAATATTATGCATTAATGGCTTCCCTTCGATTCTCATCTTGAGGTGAATTCAAACTTTATAAATAATTCACTTGTGATGATAATAGTACCTTAACCGGGCAATTATTTAATGTAAAGAACAAACCCATCCAACGCTGTGTAGTTAATTTATTAGGGTTTGAGGTGTGGTATGTACCTTGTGGGGTTTGAATACACATGGGATTCAATCTATATGTCTCAGCCAAGGACAAGCTGATTTTCAAAAGGCTTAATAAATGTAACCTTGAAGATTATTACATCGTCTCGGATACATTTCTCATTTTACTCGTTGTAACTATAGTTGGTTTTTGCATCAATACCATGTATTATATAAAGGGTGAACATCAAATTTTGCACTGTAGGAAATATTAATGTTCAATGTTAATTTTCTAATAATTAAACAGCTTTATTCCTCTTTTGACATTTCCGGAACAATATTAATCTAAAAACATTTCACATATTCACAATTTATACATAAAAGCTTTTTGGGCAAAATTGATCGGTAACGCTTGTACATAATATGAATGGAGCTTCATAGGAGATTGTTTACCATGTCACCGGCGGCAAATTATTCAAACTCTTGCAAATGAGTCAAATTAGTGTTGATGTTTGTGCTTCTCGAACATTGTTCAAAGGAGAAAGTAGGAAAAAAGAAAGAAAGAAAACAAGCTTTCATAAGAGAGAAGCTAATAATTGAGCTACCCTTTGCTTATTTTTATTATTAGTAGTAGTTTGAGTGAATGAACCTTTGTTTGTTGACAGCTCATATTTGTAAGGTACACCGTACAATCATGAACATTACGTAAGGGATCATGGTGAAGTGAAAAACAGAAGCTTCCTAGCATACAACAAAGCTTTGTGAGTTTTTGTAAGATCCTAGCTTTCATAATTTTGTGGCTTGCAACAGAATATGAGGCGTGCTTCCACAACAACCTTGTTTGCCACAAATTTGGTCTGCTTTGGTCCCCAATAATGCTAATGATGATGATGTAGGTTATAGGATCTGTCCAACTACAAATGATTCAGTAGGAAACTGATACTGATAATTTGCTGTACTGAACAAGAAGGTCGAACTTTTAGGGTCGTTGTCTTAAAAATCTAAAGCTCAACTTGTCTCTCAAATAAAAACTCAAGACTTGATTTTTCCCTCATTGATCTCCAAAAGAGAAAAGTTGAAGCTGAGATCGTACTGTTGTAGAATGATCTCCCGATCTGACTGAACTAATGTTTGGGATTGGACTTGAAATGCGAAGAAGCTCTATATATGATCATCACTTGAAGGAATCAGACTCGTCTGTTTTGCTTGGGTACGTGTAAAAAGGGAGAGCAAAGTTCATGTCGGCAGATATTATTCGATTCCTCCTGTTTCTAATATCATATCCAGAAATGGCTTAAAGTCAAGTTTAAGGTTTCATGGCTCACAATGGAGTTGATTGATTTCGATTAGTTTAATCACATTTTTTAAATCCTTGTCATTAAGGCTATAACCGCCACCCGTCACTGATAAGATCCTTCGCTGCCACTCACAGAAGGAAGAAGAATAAATGAAGCCTTGACTCTTTAAATCTGTATTATCACCGAAAAGATACGAAATTTCAGAATTTGGCTAGTTTCTATATAATGGGGAATGAAATTGAATATATAATGTACACGTACGGTTGTGTATTGAATTATTGATTTTTTGTCGTTGGGGAACTTCCTAGTTTCTTCGTACTAAGAATCATACGGCTTCTAAGAGCACCCAAGATGCCACGTAACCCCTAGAGAGTAGAAATACGCACTCATGCTGGGGGACCAACTTGAACATAATTTTACACCCAAATGCGTGAAAGGTAAATACTGAAAAATCCTCAAGCTAATATTCATTTTTTGAGGAATTTCATGAATGGATAACTCTTCAGCGCTAGCTGTAACTGACATAATAAAAAATATTGTACACTGTGACAGAAAAGTTAAAAAAGGTAAAAAGAAAAGGAAAGAACTGTGCAGAGTGAAATGGGTGGACAATGTGAATTTCGTGACAGAAAACCAACCCGGAAGGACAGTACTCTGTTTTTTATTATTGGGAAGAAGACAAAGCAGAGTCATTTAAGTATGATAAAAATTAAACAATGCCGTACCCAGAAGAATGATAAATAATAAGATATGGGGGGTGGCAGATGGCGGGTGTATAATAACATCTTAATCCTGTATATGCAAAGGAGGAGCTAACAAGTAATGAATGGGATAAGAGTGCAAATTAGTCCGTTAAATGAAGGCAAGGGGGGGAAAGGAACAGAGCAAGCGACAATAATAGCGTTACTCTACATTCATATTGGGCTTGTTTGCCAATCAATTCTCAAAAGCAATTTCACGCAAGTCGAGACAAAATTCTCTCACATACTTACCTCGGATTCTGTAAAATCAAGGTTTGAAATCTAGATTTTGTTACTTCCCAATCATGCAAAAGAACAGAGGAAAAAAGGTGAACCAAGAGCAGGGGAAAAATAACAGAGAGGTTAACAAGGAGAGACAGGGGATTTTGACTGGGAAGAGAGTGTGTGACCAGCCAAAAAAAAAAAAATGAATGACTGAGTTGTTTAAAAGAGTGATCAGCCAGAATGTAGGTCTTTTTACGCGATCTGACCCATGGGTTGGATCCATCAATCCGCTTTTAAAAACATTAAAATTGATTAATAAACAAATATATTAACAATTTCTGATATTAATATAAACTTAATTAATATTAAATAGTTATTAATCATGATTTATATTTAATTTAAATTCGATCTTACAAAATGCATTATATATATTTAAATTATATTGTTTAAAATTTAAATTGAATGTTTTATGTTTAAGTTGTTATATATTTTTATAAATTAAATTTGTCAAAAAAGATATTTTATTTTAGATATTAAAACAATAAAAAAATATTTGAGTTCAAATTAAAAAATATTATAAATAATAAAAATATAAAAGAAAAATCTGGACTAGATAAATACCAACCTTTCAAAAGATGGATCTTTTCGTCCACTGCTTCTAAAAATAGCAATAAGTTGATTGGCTTTTAGCGTCGGCTCGCATTACCAGCTTTATCTAAAAAAACTCACTCAAAGCTTTTCTACAATAATCCTCTGCGTCGGCTCTGTTTACTATTGCAATGGGACCCTCGTAACGTTTTGGAATATTTATATTCATGATATTAATCATGATTTTCTTCCTTCTTTTTTTTCCATATGTTTCGTATGTGAGATGAAGGAACATAATTCTGGTCATACAAAGTATACGATCCCACTGTTGCACTTCCTTGTATTCATCCCCTCTCTCTCTCCCTCTCTCCATCCATAGACATATAATAATAAATAGTATGATTAAAATATGAAAGTAATTCGAAAGTAATATGTTGGCCAAAAAAAAAATGAAAGTAATATGGTGATCAAGGCAAGACGCTGGCATTGAAAGCAGAACCATTCGTGTGGGGTCACCGGTTCTCTAAATCAGCCCCACGTCTCTCTCTCTCTCTCTCTCTCTCTCTCGCCTCTACTAAAACCCCCCTTCTCCCCTCCCAGTTCCTCTCATACCCTCTTTTAAGTTTAAGCTTCCCCTCTTCAATCTCATTCCTTCTCCTCGTAATATATCACAAAGTCTCTGTTTTGAACCGTTTTCTGCACAAAAGGGGAAAGAAGATTGGCTTTTTTTTGGATTTCATTAACCTAAACTTTTGGTTTGCAAGCGAGTTAGTTGTCCTGATCAGTATCAATGGCTGAGCTACACAGCTCAGAGATAGAGACGCGCATTCACTCTAACTGGTCCTCGCACTCTCCGTCGTCTTCGTCGTCGTCGTCAACGTCTGGGCTGTCTCAGTGTTTACCAAACTCTACTTCTGAGGCATTACCTGCAGAACAGAGGAAGATGAAACGAGGACGAGATAGTGGCAGCAACAGCAACCACCCTGTGTACAGAGGGGTTCGAATGCGGGCGTGGGGCAAGTGGGTGTCCGAAATCCGGGAACCCAGGAAGAAAAATCGGATCTGGCTCGGCACCTTCGCCACGCCGGAGATGGCGGCGCGTGCCCACGACGTGGCCGCGCTGGCCATCAAAGGCAACTCTGCTATTCTCAACTTCCCCGAACTTGCGGGCTCTCTGCCCCGACCCACTTCCAACTCGCCCAGAGACGTTCAGGCCGCCGCGGCCAAGGCTGCTGCCATGGAGGTATTCAGTCCTCCCACGGCGTCTCTCTCTTCCTCCTCTTCATCGTCCTCATTGGCAATGTCGACCTCCTCCGGCGAGCCGTCGACCCCGGAGGAACTCGGGGAGATAGTGGAGCTACCGCCTCTGGGAAGCAGCTTCGAGACGGCGGACCCGAGCATCGAATTCGTGTTCTTTGACCAGGTGGACGGGTGGCTCTACCCTCACCCGTGGTATAACAGCATTTATGATGAGAAGGATTGTGGTGGGTATTTCCTCGGCGATGATACATTAATGCAAGAAACAGAGAGCTCCATGGCTCTGTGTGGATTCGAGAGCTCGTTTTGGCAATAGTAACATCACCCATTGGTGTACTCCCTTTCTCAAGAATCACTTCAGTTCCACTTTCCTACTGGAGTCTCCAATCCAATGTGAGCCCTTCTTCAATTTTTGTTTCAACGGACAAGGGCTAAAATACTTTTCTTATCTCTCTCTCTCACACACAAGTAGATACAACTTAATTCTCTACTCCTCCTGTATGTTACTATTTTTATCCCACTTCAACTTTTTTTTTTTTGTTTTGTTTGTAATATCCTCATTGTTCCACTCAACTCACTGTACAAGTTACAGAATTAATATTGGCGTGTTTCTGGTTTTGCTAATAACTCTAGAAGAGACTTGGGTTTGTTATTACAATAACTGGCTCATGCCTAAGATTCTTCTAACGAAAAAGTTGTTGGGGTTAACTGGTTATAGCTGGCGCAAGGAAGTCCCAAATGTTGATGATAAGATTGAATTAATGCGGCCTAAAGTGGTGAGGGTAGTTCTATGGCCCAAAAGTGGAACAAGCTTTGAATGAATTGACCATAAGCAATGATGTGGTACGATACGTACAGCTAGCTGTAAGTTATTGATCCACCAGCAACGCGGTTTTTTATGCTTCACACCAAAAACAAACGTGTTGAGACAAACCCCAAGATTTTTTTTACTTCCTTCTTTTCTTTTCTATAGTTACTTTTGAGTTGATCTCTAATCATGACGAGAGAGCTCTCATTATACATGACGTAGCAGTTACTAGTAGAGTACTACGCACAAGCTTTCAAGTAATTCCATGAACTTATGACAATATAAAATAGTCGGATATTAAGATAATTAAAGTCTCAAAATTGCGTTAACAGTTACAGGAGGAAAGGTGGCAGAGATGGGTGTGTAATGTGAAATTGCCCCTTCAAGAAAACAAGTACAGAGTTTTACCAATAAATATTATGTCAATCTATAACAATTTGATTTATAATTTACAAAATCATCAATTTAAATTTAATTATTGATGGAAGGATTTTGTTGATGGATAATTTATATATAAATTGCTCTGTAAATACTTTAAGTTTGAAAATATGCCTTAGTGGTAGTAAGCCACTAGAGTCTAACTCATTTGAAATTTTTTTCCTTTTAAAAAAAATAGTGTCTCTTTATGTTGGATGAGAGAAACGAGAGCATGTTGATCATCTAAATGCTCTGAGTTTCAATCTTTTTTCATCTGCGAGATAGTGAGTAGTTTTATATATAGGCCCAACCCTCAGCTGTGTTTGGTGCAACATCCCATGGGATTTATATGATCTTGCATTATGTACCATGCTAAACGTATGACTGATCAAATAGTCCAGGATAGTAGTAGTCGTACTACTAATAATAATACAACAGTGAGTGAATACGACAACAGTGATATGATCTTGATCGATCTGAAGATGTTGCAGATACAGAACATCCCCCTTATCATTCTGGTAAGAATAGAAATACATGGAACTCAAAGAGAGGAAGCTGAATTTATTATGTTCAATATTATAAAAGCTGTCTCATCAGTCTCTGAACTGAACCCCACTCACACTAATCCTCCTAGTAGTATATTTCCACACGAACAATCTCCTCTTGTTTGCTTGTGCAAATTAAATGGATTAGCTAGCTAGCTTCACCACAAGGTACGCACATCTAATTTAACGCCACATCGAGAACAAGAAACCCAATGGTAGGTGGACACCGAGGCACACAGTTAATGACTCATTTTTCAATAATTGTCAACATCAACGAGAAGCAACAGCTTAAACCCACCACATATCTTATCGTGTGTTTTATTCACTGTTTGTTTTCCCCCCACCTCTATATTTACCCATATCTTTTTTTTTTTTTTTGATCAACACCCATATCTCTCTCTATCAATAATTAATCAAAATAGGAGAATACTAGCCAAAACCACATGGCCCCATTACATTAGCTGTATGTAAGATGTGATCAGCCAAAAGGACCCATTTCTTTGCTTGCCATTTTTGTCTTCTACTCTGTAGATTTGGGTCTATTATTTTACTCGTTTTTATGTGTTGTTGGAAATGCCAAAGACCTTAAAACTAGCGATCCACGTTGGTTTGAATAAAATTAATCATCAAATCAAATCACGCAATTGTATATGCATATATATATGTCAACAATTTTTAGTATTCATATATAGTCGGCCAGTGATTTCATCCAAATACAGCCATGTGCTTCATTGTGAAGAAAAAAGCTGGATCCTTTTTACACAAGTGATCCATAGAGTTGGCCTCGGACGTTGCCAACAATTTTTTGTTTTGAGTCATTTAATAAGCTTCATTTTTTTTATTGTCAACAGATTGATCAAACATTAATTTGCACGTCGATGGATGCTTTTTGACCCAAAATTAGATTGATAGTATCTTATTGGCTCACATGTGCTCTTTGGTTCCGAGGTTGACTTATAATTACTTAAGGAAATTACTTGGGAATCCTGATTAGTCAAGATTTTTGCCTCGATGTACTCACACCAAGCATAGTAGTGGTAGCGATATTTTTTGTTTATTAATTATGACTGATACTATTCTGTACTGCTGTCATACAACGCTTAACTTAGAATGAAACAAGGTCCTTCTTTATATACAAGTTTCAGTGTGTGAAAAGGACTTGTTCCCACTTAAAACTGTTATTAATGTTATTGAGTGTGTTCTCAATACTAATAGCTTCACACCATCATGCATGTGATTACTGAGGAAAATCCCTATGAAGGCACTAACCATTTATTGTTTATGATTAAAATTTTGATTTGCCCGAGAAAATGCCCATGGCTCTCTGATGCTGAATAATAACAACTGGGATTCCAGGGTCACGTGCTTCTGCATGATATTGCAAGACGCTTCAAAAGGATCGAGTCAGTGGTTTTTGCTTTAATTAGCATTAGCAACAAAAGAATATATATTGGTAATCTTTATCAGGACAATAAACACAAAAGAATTATATGAATGCCTAGCAGATGCAAGAGACAACAACAGACTGGCTCAATTATTGCTAAGCCCCTAGCTAGCTAGTTGCCCTTAAAGAGAGAAACAGATATGTGCCCCTCCATTGCCTATTTCATTCCACAAGTTTTTCTCTTTGGCTTTTTTTCTAATATAAATATTTATATGCATCAATAGCAGGAATACTCAGGCCTTCTGGTCTGATTTTTTATACCAAACATGGAACGAGGTGTCACAAACACAATAATACAACAGGAGGATAAAATAATTAAATGGCGTGTGTCTACATATAGCTTCAGTGATAGTATAGGTCTTGGACAAAAAAAAAAAGAAGGATAGTATAGGTCGTTTGAATTTATTTTATTTTTTATTTGCTGGGGATGAGAGTCCAAAGATAGTGATGATCAGTGATCAGAGCCATGTTTCTGAAAAGTTTCTGTCCGTAACTTGAGGGTTTTTTTTAAAAAAAAAAAATCTCATTGTTCCGTTGAGACAAGTTTTGTACTCCCCAACGGCTGAATCAGATTTCTGGGCCATCTCTTGCACATATAAGAAACTATCTCTACAGTAAACACAGCTCTTGCTCATCTCTGTAAGCAACCTCCAAGCTTCTTGAACCAACTTGAAAGAAAATTATGACAGTATAATAATATTAGGGTTACTGTAGTTTAACAATGATAAGTCGTTTGATCTCCCTTTTCTTTTACTCACATTTGGGTCATTATAACTCATCGCCCAGATGGAAGAAGAGAGGATGATCACCACAGAAATGGCAAAGGATCAAATTATTGAGAGAGACAAACGATGACAGGTGCTCAACAGCCATCTTTAAATTCTGCAGCGAATATAAGAAGAGTGGAGCATCCATTTATATATATATATATATATCTACACGTCTCTCAGTGTCAAAGTGGTCCAAAAAGTTTTAATCTTTTTTTAATTTCTGTGTGGTGCCCTGCTCTGAAGGGGATTCATGAATATTCAACCTTCTTGTCTCATTAACTTCCAACATAAAGTAGTCAGCTTTTAATGGCGCAAGGGCCACAGTTTTAACTCAAAACAGAGAGATCAGATATTGCACATTAATTTTAACAGCTTTATCTCTCATCACTTTCCATTTTCTCCTTCACCTGTTGCCAAACTTGAGGCCTTTTGGCTCATAAACCGTAAATTGTGAAATGGGGTTTTCCATAATAGTTAACTAGAGATGAGAATCCAATCCATAAAGCAATATATATATAAGCGCAGAAATAATTGACCAGAAAGTGCGTTTATGTATGGGTATTGCAGATATATGGCCACTAGAAAGAGCAGCGACATTTCAGGATATGGTTGTGTTTTTGCGTCAGTGTGCATCATCTGGAAGCACAATAATATCTTTCAATCACAAAGGAAAAGGCACTTCGATCATCGATTTTTTTTTTTGCAAAGAGGGACATCATTGGGACTCTCTGTGTGTGGACGATAGATTGATGATGGTGAAGCAATTACATGGTGATCATATCTTACATCGACCACATGACTGTGTCGTCACTGTCCGTAACCTCCCACGCTACTCAATACCAGCTCACTTCTAATATGCTTGAATGATATCAAGAAAAACATTAAATATCCTTCATTTTGTTTTAAAGTTTCACATATTCCAATTTATATAATATATAATATATATACACTCTATTTCATGAGAACAAAGTCTGCACTGATGAATAAAAGATATACACTATAATATATACACTCTATTTTTGTCCAATCATTAGGCCGTTTCATCATAATTAAAGGAGTTAGTGATGATATATAAGCAAATTTAACGTTGTTAGTATCCAGTTTATATCATTTTAAAACTATAGAAACTAACTGTTTTAAATAGAGTAAATTTAAGAATCAAAACTATCACTTTTAAATTTCAGAAACTAAAACACAATTCAGGGTGAATTATAAAGACTAAATGTAGATTTAACTATAATTAAAACAATTTATAGCTTGATTGATTGGCTTTGTTTGACCGTTTTTTGATTTGATTAATTATACGTGCCATCTTCATTTGTATCCAAATTACATAATTATTGTATGCCCAAAAAAAAAGACTTTGGGTTCAATCAGATCCCAACCCAATTAGTAACGACAGCCCAGCAACAACCTCAACGATCGAGGCTTGCCAGAAGCCTCACGCCTGCGACCAGAGTCAACAACCGTCTACTCCCAGCGACTTGAATGTTCGTCTCCCGGTCCACAACCACCTCTCGACCTCCATGAATGTCGGATCAGGCCGTTTTAATCCATGGATTCAGCACCCATGCTGTCTAGATCCACGGAGCAATATTGTAACTGTACAACGGCTAGCAAATCAAGAGTCTATCTATTTATTTTGCTAATCTGTAAAAGTGAAGGGGGCTTATCACTAATAAAAAAGTATGATCTTCTTCTTGTTCTTCTGATCTCTCTCCTTTGCTCACTATGTACCACTCTTGATCAGTAATCAAAGTCATTGGCCTCACTGTTTTGATACTCCCTTTTATCTTTGCATTAGAAACTACCCTGTCCCCCGAAGCTCCTCTTAAAAGCATATTTCTCCAGCACATTCGTATTAACCACTAGTTGCGTCCTATATATGAAAACATTCCAGATATAGAATAAAGGAAAAGGCAAAGTTAAAAGCAATTGAATTACTAATTTCACCACACCATCTTTCTTTGTCAATGGAGGCTTTTAGAGTGGCCACCGCATGAAGCCGCGGGCAGAAGGATTTTTGCCCCGTTTGGTAGCATGGAATTATTGGGACTGAAAGTGTGGGAGTGGAAATGAAATTCAAAGAAAGAAATTAGTGTTTGGCATATAAGAGAAAATTTTACGTGAAAGTCACTTCCACCAAAAAGGTTAGAACTCAGTTCCACCCTATAACTATTGAGACTGAATGTAATCAATAAAAGCCGATCTATTTGATAAGAAACTATTTTATGATGTGTAAAATTGTGAATTCAAATTTAAATGTCAATGTGAAAATCTTGTAAGTAAATAATCATCATTAAGTATACATGTAAGAACTCTTTAAATTTCAATATATGTTACGATCATGTATGTTGAGCTTTAGAATCCATTTCACCTAAATTTTTTTTATCAAATTAAAAATTGACATTGGATGGTTCCATGGAAGTGACTTTTTTCAGACCATTATACCCTCAATTTTATAATTCATTGACAAGTTTACCCTTTACAGTAAAATCCTGCTTTCTTCTTAAACCATCTACCGAAGACAGAATGACAACAATGCCCTGATTGATGATCAAGAAGGATTCCAATGGCTTATTTTTGTAGGCATACGTCTCGTTTGCTAATTAAGGTGAAGTGCTGATTGGCTTGTTCACTGCACAATGTGGTGAGATTAGCATTGCACTATTCAAACCTTAAAAAAGGGCCGACTAAATTATAGATAAGCTACTACACGTAATAATGCAAAACTTTTGCAAATTCAAAATCAATCAATCATTTTGTTGTGTTTTGAAAGAAGGTCTAAGCTAAATCCAAAAGAATCTTATTATTAAAAAGCAAACTGTATTGGGTTCCATCAATCATTATTTGACCCATATTTTGGGAGATTATGTTGTTTTGGGAACTTTATATATAATGCATGCACCCAGAACCTATGCAAGCCAACAAAATATATAGACTCATTATTAGTTTATGTGTTTGCTTTCCATGCACATGGTCTAAATAACATATTGGCTCATTCACTTTTCTTTAACAAAACGACCAAAAAACGTGATGGTGTGTGTGTACACGTTACCTTTTGCCAAAATGAAAACCCTTTTTAATTTCTAACTTTTTTCGATGGTGCATTCGTGTTGTACGGGTCAGAAAAGTTATCGAGCATAATACTGTTACCACATTCCCAACGTGCGATATAAAAATAAATAACTAGATATACAATAAATGAAGTGTAATTGAAAAATTATTTCATGATAATAACGACAAAAGGGCTATTTTAGAAACCACGAATCTAAACGTCGGTTGGGAGTACAGCATCACGAAAGATTATAAAGTTGACAAGTCAAAAGATTTGATTTGACTCCAACTTCAGACTTGTTTGATAATTATTTTTATGCAAACCGAGACAAAACTTCTCTCACATATTTACCTTAAATTGCGTAAAATTATCTAAAAAAAACTATTCTTAAACATACCCTTCAATTAAAGCCGCAAACTTCTAAATACGCAATCAACGTGCATAGCTTTTTCCTATTTCTTATCAAGGGGCAAATGACCCAAATATCCTTACAGAACTAGGTTTTGGACCCACGGGCCATTTGCAAAAGCTTGAGGCCCGACTTTTAAGGGTCCAGTTATTAGGATTTTTTACATTTTATGTTGATTGATTGATTTCTTGCCATAAAGCGCACAGAATGCAGAAGAGGACTACTCAAATCCGTGGTTTGTGTTGGCAAAAAAAAAAAAAAAAAAATCCGTGGTTTGTACTTTGTACCTTGTAACACAAATACACACACACACACATAATAGCAATATAACATCACTTTTGAACACTCGTTTAAATGTTAAATAAATTATCTTTTAAAGGATTTATATTTACTATTTTTTTAAACTGATATATTTGATATAATATAATGATACACATAAATACATATTAATTTACTTTACTTTTTTAATTTTTTTTAAATAAATCAACTGAATATTATATTAAAGATTAAATGTAGTGTCATAATAGTCATAGCCTTAAAATACATTGGAAGAAGAACTTTAAATTGATACATTTGAGTTAGAAGAGTGTTTTTTAAAATTTTAATTTTAAATTATTCATACATACCTACTTTATATTATTTATATAAGAATTGATTGATTTTATTTTTTTAGAGTAACAAAGTAGTTTAAAAAAAAAAGAAAAATATAACTATTTTAAAATAGTTTAGTTAACATAATTAACATCTATATAAAAAAAATCAATTGACAACAAATGTGTCAATTTCACAAAGTCAGTCACTTTTATCACTGTAGTTTTTTGAGGGCAACATCATTTGACGTTACTGTGTCTCCGTTTCCCACATTGGTACACACACATGCCGACGGAAGCACGTAGGCGTCGTCGTCGTCGTCGTCGACAGAATCAATTGCGGCGTTTGATTAATTATTTCCCGACTTGTTCACACTGTACACTTCTCATTCACAAATCTTAATATTCCTCAACCTCGTGAGCTGGCTTCCATATCACTTTAATTCACATCCCATTCACTCGAAAATGATGTCAACTTATGTTATATTCACAAATAGTTTTCCTGATTTTTTAAATAGAATTAAGTTAAGATGTAAATTTGATCTAAATTTTTTTATTCATAAACAATATTATCATGAATTTTTTTTGGATCAGTGTTGCCAGGCTTCAAAACCTGACAGTATTGTTCCAGCCCATTAAAAAGTTAACATTGATTGTTGAGATTTTTAATATTAAGGGGTAAATTGTTTCATTTTAATATTTTTAAGACAGGCTTAAACTCAGCAAAAAAAAAAGGGCAACATTTATATATTAGAAGTCTTCTTGTGTAAAATTATATTAATCAAATGTATAGCTAATCAATTGTTTGAAAATATCTATTGAATTCATAATTTCATAAAGATTTGATATCAAGCTCACAATGTGGAAAAGGGTTAATTTTGCAGTCCCCCCTCTCGCTTTTATAAAGCACATGCTATGAGAAAAGGTTGATTATGTTCTTGTCAAAGGCCACCTGATAGGATATGTATTATATATATTTCCAAGGTTGCCCTCCTATTTGAATGTTAAACAGTAATAATCTTTATCATATTTTTTTTTCAATGTATGCGTTGAAGTATGGATAAAGTTGGAATTTTTTCTTACAAATGTAGCTAATGATTTAACAACCATATATCGAAATTAAAAGAGGGTCATATGATAATTTAAAAATGTAATCATCTGAATAATATGACAAGATGCTAACATG
>QFDD01003760.1:0-18595 GCA_006871305.1 Vachellia collinsii
CACTGCTCTCTCCATCTCTGGTTCTCTGCCTCTCGTTCTTCACTGCCCCTTTGCCATTGGCGTCTTCGTGATTGCGTCTGCGCCTCTGCCTTCGCCGTCGAGCATCGAGCATCCCATCTCAACCTGAGTTCGTTTGTTCGTGTAATTTTGCCTCCACGTTCGTCTCCTCTCCAATTTAAATTCACTTTCTGATTTTTATTTTGTTATGTGTGCTTGAGATTTATACTTTCCCTTTCTTCTGTCCTTCATCTTGCGCGCTTCTGTAGCTCTCTCTGTTCCTGTTTTCCATTGTTTTCCAAGCTTCTTCGTATTCTTCTATTTGAGGAGATAGAGTCTTTCCCCGAGAAGCTGAGCATCATCGCTGCATAAAGCATTCCGTGACGATATTCCGTGACGATCGACGATGTCTGATGTTGTGTTTTGGGCCACTGGCATGTTTCTTCGATATGTGCTCCTCTTGATGGTCTTACCTGTAGTCTCCCCAGATTGACAGAGAAGGATCTCTTGTTCTAATCTCCCCATTTGTATCTATCTTTTAAAAAGGCTCGCTTCCCCTGATTGCAAGTACATGCTTCTGTCATTCTCCTCATAATGAAAAATGTGGTCATGGGTGGCGCTTTTGAGGCCCTTTTTAATCCGTCTATTTCTGAAGGATGGACAAAATTAGTACTGGGTGGAGTGGTTGAGCGAAATCCGTCATCCAATTGCATTGGTCACAGGATTTTCGATTTTAAAACCTGCAGGTTAGTTATAGATACAATGTGGTGTTTGTATTAATTGTCGTTTTCTCAATAGAGTGGAGGCACAGTATAGGAAAGCCCATTTTTCTTTCTTGAATATGACTGTTACAGCGTTTGGTTTATCCGTGTTAGCCCGTGGAAACAATTTTCAGTTCACCGGGATTCAGACTAGGACTTTCTGTGCAATGAAGAGCAAAGTATTGAGTTATGGTTCAGTGGATATTTCAGAGAATCTTTTGGGATCTATCTTGGACAACTGTTCAGAAGTACTTTCCTTGAGGAAATTGCATGCTCGAATTACTGTTTGTGGGCTTGAAAATTGCAATTTATTGGGTTCTAAGATTTTGCATTGTTATGCTAAACTTAACCAGGTAGATGAATCTCGATCTATTCTTCATAGAATTGTAAGTAGGGATCTTTCTCTTTGGAATTCGTTACTTGTTGGGTATTATAGGGCTGGCAACTATGAAGAAGTTCTTATTCGATATTTGGATTTGAAGTATCAAAAAATTGGTTTAGGTGGTTCAGCAATTACTGTTATTCTGAGAAGTTGCGTTGACCTTGGGAGGTTTGAATTCGGAAGAAAAATTCATGTGGATACCTTCAAGTTCTATCTAAATGTGGACTGTTTCGTGGGTAGTTCTCTTATTAAGTTGTATTCTAAAGCTAATGATTTGGAAAGTGCCTCTAAGGTGTTTGATGAAATTATTGACAAAGATCTTGTGGCATATACATCGATTGTTACTGCTTATGCTCAATGCAACCTTAATGCTTATAAGGCCTTTCAGATTTCTCATAGAATTCAGCAGGAAAAGCTGCAATTGAATCGAGTGACGTTAGTGAGCCTGCTTCAGGCAGCAGTTCAATTGGGAGCACTAGAACAAGGTCGTGCAATCCATGGCTATGCCATTAGACAAGGAATTGGCATGTCAGATGAGATTTTTGAAACAAGCCTCATGGACATGTATCACAAATGTGGGCAACCCCAAATGGCTGCTTTAATATTTGGTAAGATGGATGTGAGAAGGGTTGGTTCATGGAATACTATGATTGTTGCTTATCTTCAGATGGGACAAGATTTTGAAGCATTGAAACTTTTCAGTCAAATGATGCGTGAAAATATTTTTCCTGATTTGTTAACCTTAAGCAATGCAATTTTGTCTTCTGCAAATTTGAATTATTTGCGTCAAGGGAAGAGTATCCATGGTCACATGATACGCATGGGTACAGAACCTGATCTTGTTGCTAGCACTGCTTTGGTTGATCTGTACTCTAAATTTGATGTAACCAAAGCTAGAAAAATGTTCGAAAGCTTGGGGAATAAGGATGTTGTTCTATATAATGTTATGATGGCTGGTTTTCTCCAAAATGAATTATCTTTGGAGGTTGTAAATGTTTTTAATGAAATGGTCAAAATAAGCATTCGACCAAATGTTAGTTCATATCTGAATTTACTTTCTGCTGTATCAAACTTGAGAGAATTTAGGATAGCCAGGTCCATCCACGGGTATTTATTGAGGCACGGATTTCTCATGAATGTGGAAATTGTGAATCAAATAATTAACACCTATGCTGATTGTGGGCATATGCTTTATGCTAGGAGAGTCTTTAATTGCGTAAGGTACAGGGACTTGGTTTCATGGACTTCAATGATGAGAGGTTATGTTTTCCATGGCCACCACTATGAAGCCATTGTTTTGTTTCGTTCGATGCAAAAAGAAAATTTAAATCTTGACTCTATTACTTTAATAAGTCTGATTCAGGCATTATCTCTTCTTGGAGTTCTAAGTTCTGTGAAGGAAGTTCACTGCCTGATTTACAAATGTCTGCTTGGTGGAGAGTTATTTGTAATCAATTCTCTGCTTACTGCTTATGCCAAGTGTGGTAGAATAGATATTGCTAGATGTATGTTTGATCAAATGGTAGATCGCTCTCTTATAACATGGAATGCTATGATAGCTGCATATGGGATTCATGGAAACTGCACAGAGGTTTTAAAACTCTTCGAACAAATGAAATCAACTGGAGTTAGACCTGATGAAATAACTTTTACATCAATACTCACAGCCTGCAGTCATTCAGGTTTGGTAGAAGAGGGTCTACAAGTTTACAAGACCATGGTGCAGGAATATTCCATAGCTCCATGTGAAGTTCATTATTCATGTCTGATAGATTTATTGAGCCGATCTGGACTGCTTAAAGAGGCATACAATTTGGTTAAAATCATGCCACCAACCCCAGATTCTTCAGCTTTTTGTTCTTTGCTTTCTGCTTGCAGATTATATGGTGATACAGAGATATGCGAGGTCATAGTGAAGAAAATGTTAGAACTGGAACCAAATAACTCGAGTTTACAGTTTCTGGCATCAAACATATTTGCTGAGAAGGGACAATGGGGTGAAGCAGCCCAACTAAGAGCCATGACAAATGGTAAAGGGTTGAAAAAAACTCCAGGATATAGTTTGATAGAGCTGGACAAGCAGCATGTTAGATGATCTCATGACAAACTCAAGTGCAATTTAGTCCATCGACCCTATTTGGTCATTTGAGTCTCTCCATAACTCGGATCCTCTACAAGAGTTTGGCTTCCCTGCATGTTTTTCTACATGTCCTCTGCAGGTCACCTAAAATGATGCAGTTCAATTATGGTTGGTGAAGTACACCATCTGTTGAATTGAATGATTTGGAAAGCAACTGCAAGAAAAGTTAACCATGGCTGTTGCTTTTGGGAAATCATAACTGCCCATTTCTGCTACTAGCCTCCTTTTCTATTGCACCCTTGCTTAGTTGCTTGTGTTTTTCATTCATCATATGCCTCGCTGTGCCACCTGTTAGGCGTCTTCTCCAATGGTCTAGTCCAGTCCTCTCCTCTCCTTGCCATGCATTTCTATTTCACCCATTGCTCTCCAACTCCAAACTTTCTCCAACACTGGAATAGATGATAATCTGCTGTGGAAGGGAATTCATGATGGAAATTATTCCGCAATGGGGGGATTAAAAATCTTTGGGAGGATGTGAATTGGAATTCACACGACCATCTCCCTCAGTGGTGCCACATTTGAAGCTTAAACTCCTCAAGAGAATGATCTTTTTTGCTCGGAACCTCTTTAATACAGCTGTGCTTGTTACCGAGATTCTCAAGGAGTATCATCTCCAATTGGATCGATTGTGCCCTTCCTGCAACTTGATGCCTTAAATCCATCATGTCTTCTGTCATTGTGACTTCACAAAGGTTATTTGGTTCACTTGCGTTGACTTATTTCAACAGCAAGATATTATGAATCAGTTCTTTTTTTCTTCTGGTTTTGCCAAGAAGGAAAGCATAGGCCTTCTTCAATACTTCTCAAAGCTTATCATTGCGGCTTTGGATGGGATTTGGCCCATGAGAAATGATGTTACGCACAGATCATGACAAGCTTTTGGGCTCAAACCTGAACAAGGTTAGCTATGAATATCTTCGCTTTGAATTACTCGGAGGGTGAGACTTCGAGCAACGATAAGGTTTTCATATGATTTCTGAAGTCTTGGATTTAAATCCTTGAACCAGTCTTTTCACATGGATAATGTTATGTGCATCTATTTTTGTTCAAACTCTATCTAGGGGGAGCTTTATGCACTGGGCCACGAAGAAAGAAAGGAAGTACTTGGAGGAGTGAGTCTACTACTGCAGGCAGGTTTTAAGGTTGGACGATGGTTTCTTGTAACGACAAACCAAAGACATTGGTGCAGACTCGTTCAGAACCATTCTCTGGATTTACTTCCGGGGTCACTTAATTTGCCTTTTGAAATGTAAAGCTCAGGAGAATCTTGTCAAGGCATTTTATTTGTTCAATTAAGGCCTTACCTTTTTTTTTTTGGGTCCAAAAGAGAATATATTTGCAAGATATGCAAAAAACAGGATGTTTCAATGAAACTTGTATAAGATTCGATATCTCAGGTCTTTCTCGCTTCATGTAGATCTTCTTTTGCAAAATGAATAAATATTACACTTCTTAGATTGCTAGGAAACAAGAATTTGAGTTATCCATATAAACTTCTGTTTTTATTTAGATGATTATATGATAAATATAGGGTTTTTCCGGATAAGTACTAATGCAACTTTTATTTTTTAATTTTTCAGTGTAAGCAGAGCAAAAATAAATGAAGATAATTAACGATAATTTTATTTAAAACCAAATTTGACCTTTTTATTAAAATTAATGTAGAAAAAAAAAGTATAGGCATTTAAAGTATATGTACGAAGAATTCTTTAATGTTACGATCAGATGTTTGAGATTTTTTTTAAAATAAGAATCTGTTTTAAAACTGGATGATATCATTTTATTTAAAAGCTATCTTGTCCGTTGTCATCTAATTTTTCTATAACGTTAATCTTTAATTGACATTTTAAAATTTTGTGGCCTTAAAATGTCATCATCCTGTTTATGTAGCCATAAAGTGGCATTGTAGTTTATTTGTTTTAAATTTTATTTGATCCATCGATACGTAATGGTGTTTTCTGCCATTTTGTTCATGTTCTTCTCAATCGAATGGTCCACTCAAAATTTCAGCAAAATGCTAATAGTTATAGTAGAATCTTTTATTGTTATTTATGAGTATGCTTTTAAGGATAACCTTCACAACAAAACAAATGCAAAAAAAAAAAAGAAAAAGAAAAAAAGATACATCTAGAAGACATTCTCTTCTTGCATAAATGCATGTTGTGGACCAATCTATGCTAGATGCTAATTCAGAATTATTCTCTTGTGGAATAGCAACTTTGAAGGTTATTGCCTTGAAAGAGCAATTATCTCATTAAATGGCTTGTTATTAAAGGATAGCTTTGGCAACATCATTAATCATTAAGCAAGACATCTCTTCACTATTAGGCTCCTTTGTTTGTAATAAAAATAAAAGTGATTCGCCCCCCCCCCCGGGGCCCCCCTCCTTCCTTTTGGCTTCTTAATATCTTTTATGCAGATGTGCTCATGATGATGATGAAACTTTTTAGCATAAATTTCCTGCATGTCCTTGTATCAAGACAATTTGGTTTAGCTATTTTTCAATGGAAGTCAACACTTTATGCACTTCACTCGAGTGACCTTCACAACATTATACAAGGAAAAATTATTTTATTTAACGTCATTTGGCATAAGAGAAACATTGTTGTTCATAACAATATCATTCAAACTCGACATCATGTCATTAGAGAAATCCTTAGCATTTTAACTTTTCCTCTGTATCTTTCTCTCATGAGAGAGAGGACAGAGGCATTGCTTATTTCATCAGACCAAGTGCTCCACTAATGACTGAAGAAAGATTGGTCCATATCGATCCAGAAGAAAAAGGTCTATAGGGAAAAATGCAATGTTAAATCATCATTTATAATTCAGGACAAATGGTATTGCGTCTGCCAGGGGGGGAAAAGAGCTTACTCTTCTGGTTGTTTCTTGTGCACTTGTTGGCATGCTGCTCTTTTATTGAATTATTTGCAGGAGGCGCCTTAATGACACAACTCACGATTTCTTGAAAATCATTTACATGAAGAAGATGGGCTTTAATCTGGCATCTTTCCATCATCCTCGATTGGTCATTTGGCAAGATTTAAAAATGATGTTATCAAACTTTTCCAATATTTCCTCCTCATTAGCTCCCATCCCTTTTTCATTCCTTTTTTCTAAATGATGCATGTCCATGACATGGAGTGTGCGAGTTTATGCTCTCTTCACTCTCATCCAAAATAAAATCCTATCTTCTGAACGGGATTTGGGTTGACAAAACGACGTCGTTAGGTTGCTGGTGCAGGAAGAACCGCAGCATAGAGTAAATGAACGCCACCGCTGGTGTTACTCCAGGCGGGGCTGCTAGTATCTTCGTTCTCTAGTGAAGTTAATGAAAATATCAGTAAGCACCATTTTGGATGTTTGATATTGGGTTTGGTTCTGAAAGCAAGGCTGGGTAGGTTATCTCTCTCTCTTCCAGCTGGGGTTTGCAAATTCTGTACTGTTTTAAGGAGAATGTTTTTGTTTCTGGGTGAATCAAATATATGCTTTTAATCTTTTATCTGCCTCAATTGTTAAACTTTTTCGATTTTATGAAGATTGGATGTACGTGTTAGGGTTTATCATTTAGATTCTGCGAATGGTCTGATTGAAGAAGTTTGCTGTAAGCCTGAAGTTCTTTTGCTTTTATAGGTATGCAGAGAGTTCATGCGGTATATTTCCCTTGATTTAAGTGTCGGAAACAGTTGTAAGTATTATCGGATTTAAGTATCGTATTAGGGATAATACAAGGCTTAAGGATTTTGCTGGAAGCCTGATACACAGCTTTTGTTTTCTTTATTGGAAAGAAGCTGATTTGATTTTCGGCTATGGAAGTTTCCTAGTATTAATTGCTAAATTAAATAACTAGTAGTTTAAGAAGACTTTTCTGTGCATCTTGCAATATTTTCATTTCTATTGATTTTCTTGGTCCCTTTTCAGTATTCAGTGTTTCAGTTCCACCCAATTATATTATATGACTTGTTTGGCCTATTATTTTGAATCTATATTGTTTTTATTAAAAGGATTTATAATGATTTCTCTGGTGGTGCATCATAAGTTATCTTTCAGTTTCTACTAGGTAGTTTGCAAGTGCATTGGAAGTTAATTTTGCCAAAAAAGAAACCGTAGTAGGATGGATAGTGAGGCCTCAAATGAAGATGCTATGAAACTGCTTTAACTTCTAGGGTGTTCTGTCTGGGAGTTTTGCTGGACCTTTTGGGTTGATAGAGTTAATCAGTTAATGTCCTGGAATGGCTCCTTTTGAACTGTGTATACTAGTTGGTCTTAATTGAACTATCTTCAGGTTTTAGTTTTGGAGACTTCAGCAAGTGTTAAGATATTCAAATTCAATGCCCTCAGATAAACAGAAAGACAAATCTTCGGTTCTGTCTTGTTTTTAAATGTTTACTATCAAGTTCGCAGTAAAAGCTTGAGACGTGAATATGTCTTAGAGCTCAACATTGGATAACCTAATAACAAAAACCAAGTAACCTCGTAATAATTAGCTCTTTTTGTGCACTCATACATCAGGGAACTTCTAGTTCAATAAGGCACACAAAAAAAGAGCTAATTATATTACGTAAGTGGAAAGTTTAATATTAGAGGGAACTGTTGATTTGGTTGTTTTTCATTTCGATTTTACAATGCATGAGCACTTTGATTGCATGAATTATGATTGTGATCGGATGCTTATATGTTTTCTGTTTGTTAGTCACTGTTGATGCAAAAACATTGTTACTTCTTATTTTTTACATTGACTTGTAAAGATTATCTTAGATGTTTTTGGTTTTCTTGTTTTGGAAATTTTGGTTGCGTACCAGTATAACAGTTATTTGGAGCTTTAAACTTGAATCATCAACAGTTCCCATACAGCCTCAGCTTTTTGGCCTTTCAACAAGACTGCGAGACTACGAGTAAAGATTATCTCGGATATGAAGGAGGATCTCTTGTTCAATCTTCCCATTGGTATTTATCTTTGAAAGAAGGGCTGGCTTCTGCAGATTGTAAGCACATGCTTCTGTCATTCTCCCCAGAATTAAAAATGTGGTCAATGGGTGTCACTTTTGAGGTCTTGTTTTTATTCAACAATGAAAGTAGCGCTGGTGTTACTGAGTTTCATCAAATCTGATGTTTACGTTCCATGGTAGAACTTTCTTTTCACCAAAAATTAACTTAAGAGTCACAAAATCAAAAGTCAGTCCTTAGTCTTGGACAAGGGGGATACTAATATAGCAGCAGTATTTAGGTTGACCAGTCATGTCAATGATAAGCAGGTCCAATCATGTAGATCTAAGAATCACAAAAGATATATTTGTTTCTGCCATTCGCTTTGCTTCATCCATGGAGGGACCGTGTCCCCCATTTGGAGATGAGCTTCGAACTTCTGCTCAAGAGCAAGTTGAGTATATGTTGGGAGAGGATCAAGACACGGCAATGGTCTTGGCCGATGATGAGGTGAGATCGGCACTAGCAATGGGTGTTTCCAAGATTTTTTGTTTATTTGAAATGGATCTGTCTTCTTTGCTCTCGGACCCTGAGCTGGAGTCTGAGTCTGCACATAAGAGGATATTGCTTAGAGTTGCTGATCTCGAATGGATGTGTAATGTCCTCCTAAAGATGGATTTAGTGAAGAATTTTGTTTTGAACTGGACTGCAGTCTCTAAAAAAATTCTGGTAGTGATAGAAGACAAGAAGCTTGACCATGTCATGTGGGGCCTAAAAGCAAAGATGATAGAAGTAACCGGGAAGGTTCTTGAAGCAGTGGGTTATGGTAGTGTGATTGTACCAGCTCTATGCAGGGTTCAGTTGCTAAAGACCTGGCTTCCATACGTTCGGAAGATGAAGCCTATACTAGACTCAAAGGCCATTGAAGATATAGGTTTTCCGTACAAGATGGGTGAAGACATGTGCCAGAACATCGAGGGGTCGATTGTATCATTGGTACTGACCTTGCCATCGAATGATCAGGCAGACATTCTTGCTGATTGGATCAAGGGCAAGGAGGTTCAGTATCCTGACTTGAGCGAAGCTTTTGAGGTATGGTGTTATAGAACCAAGTCTGCTAAGAGGAGACTCATGGAAGGCTTAGAGAGCCAAAGTGATGACAGCATCTGAATTGGGTTCTAAGACTCACCTAATTAATATTGGTTCAGAATGTAATTCAGGAAATGCTCTCTTTTTGTTGTAGAATATATGGCATAATAGCATATGATAATACTTGATTGTGCAAAGAGATGACAAATTTTAGATGATAAATTTGTCTGATCCTCTCTTCTGTATTTATCTATGATGTGATATATTGAAACAAGAAATATACAACTCCTGTATCCAAATATTAAAAGGGTTAAGGTGCATCCAACACCTTAACCCTTTAAATCCAAATATCCCTCACTTTTTCTTCACAGGAAAAGAGTTAAGGTGTACCTAATATTTTGAAGTATTACCAATATCCTAAAGTTATTTATAATTTTAGGTGTAATTTTACCCTTAAAATTATTAAAATGGAACTATCTCATCTGAACCGTTAGAATAAGAAATGTCCGCTTACACTTGGGGTATTTTCATTGCCATGTAACCTAATTCTTGCTTGACTACATCCATGACTCCATTAAAATTTGACCAACCCCTACCTTTTCCCAATCACGCCTTCTTATATTGCATCCCTTCGTTGCCAAAAAAGAAATATCCAATCCCTTCTCCCCTGCAGCATTTAGGTCTCAGTGTGAACCCTCTCGTGCACCTAGCCGAGGCAAATGAGGTTGCCGGAACCGGCGAGCTGTCAATGAATTTGATGCAAAAGTTTTAATCCTTTTCAAACCAACCTGCACTATTAAACAATTTCTATTAAATCATTGCATATAAACACGTCCTTTTTTATGCTTTCTATATCAATCTTTACAGCGGTGACGAGCACAAGAGTTTATCAGTTTAAAAGTAGGTAGTTTCTTTCTGTAGGATTGTGAATAATACAAGGAAAAATTGTTAATCAGATATGTGTGGACATCACTAACACTCCAAAAACCTTCCCTCCCACAAACAATGTTGAAAACTGCACTCCTTTGCCGCCACAGAACCCATTCTTCCTGGACAAGGAAAGAAACTACCACTTTTAATGGAGAAGGGATGTGATATAAGAAGGCATGAATGGGGAAAAGTGAGCGTGGTCAAATTTTAATGGAGCCAAGGAGGTTGTTAAGGAAGAAAGAGGTTATGTGCCAATGAAAATGCCTAGCTGTAAACAGGTATTTCCCATTCTAACGGTTTGAATGTAATTACTCCAGTCTAACAACTTTATAGGAGTGAAATTGCACCATAAATAGCTTTAGGATACTATATGCACCTAAAAAATATTTCAAGCTGCTAGACCCACCTTAACCCATATTAATATTATAAGAACACCCTTGTTAAAATATTGAATAGATATTTGATTATATGGAAATATATCCTATAAGATTAATCATATCTATTGCATAGCATCTCTGTTTTGCAATTATTACTCAAAAGACGGTTGGGTTCTACATAATTGCAATTGTTATTTTATTTATAGCCTGATTCTATAAGAATAACTTGATAAAAATGCAACTGTCATTTTTTTAACACAAATGAAATTGTCAAATTGATAAAACAGTTGTATTATATAGATTATAGAATAGTTACTTTGATTTACCGTATCATAATAGTATAAAAGCCCTCGGAATCTGTATTAAGAAACATTGTTTGCTTCTTTTCAGAGCATCAAAGCAAAAAGAAATTGTACTAGTTTTCAGACGTAGTGTCATTACACTCTTCTGGATCAGCTTGGCTATTGACAACATCAACTGCTTGAATATAAGCACTTGCAAATGAAGCAAGTGACTGGAACAAATGAGGAAGTCTTGATCTGAGGCTGTCTAGAGTCATAACCTTGTTCAATTGTGCAGCTTTCAAATAATTTTCCTGCTCCCTTTCCAATTGCTCCTTTAAGTCTTCAATGTGGTCACGTTTAGCAGATAAAGAGGCTTCAGCTTTGGCACGTTTTAATGATGAAGGATTACTGGGGCTTGCAGGTGTATCTCCATCATCATCGTTCCACTCAAGTTTGTTCCTAATCTCTTCTAGAGAGTTCCGTTCTTTTTGAAGCTTACTCTCCAGTTTTCCAACCCTTTTTCGCAGTTTATCTTCTGCGGTTTGCTGGGTAATTATGCATCTGATAGATAATAGTAGGTTTTTTATTGATTCAGATGTCTCCTGTAATAACATCAAATCAAAAGGAAATTTATAGATCTTACTACTCACATGAAGTCAAGGACTAATTCCACATACACAAGACAATGTATCAGGCGAGGGGGTGATTTTCAAGGGAGAGATGAGAAGAGTACATAACTACTGATATTTCACATATTAAGAATCAAGAATATTACACAAAAACAATCATAAACGTGTCATGAATATTTTATTCTTTTTTTACATGAATGAGTTTGCGATTTCTTAATTTTAATTTTTAATTTAATAATGATTAACTACTTCCACTTGATACCTGCAACGCGCGCGCGTGCGTTATGTTGATGAGATATGATATCCTCAAAACAGAAAAAAGATTTTAAAAAAAAAATCTCCAAATAGAACAAATTAACAACATCACTAGGACTGCAGTGTACGAGTCTTCTAGTCTCTTAGACATGGTGTAAGAATAGTAGTAAAAGATAGTGATAAAGTTAATCGGCTGAGTCAGGTTAAGATCTGTTAAAAGGTAGCTAGGCTCCTAACTACCTACTTAGAGTTAGTCAACTCTTAAGTGATGTAAATATAAGAGATTACCAGAAAGGTTTACTTTGCTGATTGAATTCTGATCTAATCACACGTACTGACTTTGAGTTTCTCTCAATTCTTATCATACTAAATTAGCATCACAACCAAATATTCGTTGATGATGGGGAAAAGATCATCAGGACGTTTCCAGAAGCATGAACAAGACTTGTTGCAGATGCATTTGGGAGTGAGTGGTTACTTAAGCCACTGCCAATTTCAGCCACTGTATGGACTGCATTGAGCATGTATTTTCTTGTAGGCATGCACAAATACTACAATGAAAAGCAATTCGAATGGCCATAGATAAACTGACCAAAAGGTTGTCATTTCATAATATCTTTACTGCACCCGTTCATAGCAGTGAAAGTGGCTCAAGCACCATTGGACAATATGATTAAGTTTCAAGAACTTCCTCAATCCACTGGGCTAAAATAGAGATACTATTGTTTTGTGGTAAATAGAAGGCTTCTTTCAAAATAGACAATCCAAAGTTTATCCATCAGCCCATCATCTACATATAGATAGACAAACAGTATTGCTTTAAATATTGTTCGGAATGCATGATCAGCAGTAATTTCCAACAAAACATTAGACTTCTGACTTGAATTTCTGATGGGATGATATTAACCAAGGAACTGTCAACTCTAGTTTGAAGAATTAATTTCCAAGCTAGATATGCTTGACATTTACTTGTCAAGCTTAAAGGGGAGTTTTTTTTTTTTTTGGCCAAACTTATAAAGGGGTGTTGGATTCCCATGGTCTGAAGTGCTGGGGTTCTTATTACCTAGCTAGTTTTTTTAAAAAAAAAAAAAATTGTATAGTGGTACCTAGGGTAAAATACCAATTATCCTGTAGTTATCTTGTTTCAATTACTACAGCAAGATTCCACAATTAGAACAATCAGCAGTTAAGTTTTGTTTTCAGTTTCTTATTTTGTGGGATTGATTGGTTAATCTTGTGGTCACCATTCCCAGTACATGTAACCTTCATCATAAAGTTCAGTCGAAAAATTTCAGCTATTGTTACCTAGTTTCATGCAATGTCATAACACCAAAACCAAGAGCGAATGACACTGACCACTCGAGGGCCACTAATAGTAGACAGATACAAAGATTGTAGGGTTAACATTGCATAAAGAAACAAACAGTTATGGTGATACGATTTTGTAAAAGAACATTTTGTAGTTTCTCAGTTTTGAAATTAAAACATGAGAAAGAAATAGATCTGAAAAAAAAAACATATAATCTGTTTAACTCTGGAATAATCAAGACAAAGAAATAGAAAGTTATCACGTATAACAAAAAGGTTTGGGAAAAAGTACCTTCTCAGGTAATTTGGCAAGTCCAAGCATCCAGTGTTCACTAATGCTATGAATCATTGAGGCGCAACCACTCCGTTTATGGTCATCCATGATGTAATCAGTACGTTGAATCCATTCGTTTAGAATTCTTACGTATTCCCGCTGAGATTTTACCAGGTTGCAAAAGCTATTATACCAATATGAGACCTCAGCCTCAAACTGAAGGGTAGCCTGGTGATGATACTCAGAATTTAGTAAAGTGTTTTGATTATCGCTGAGGTAATTCAACTGCTGTGAGATGAGAACTTGGGCCTGATGATATTCATGCATTGTCCTCCACATCTGAGTCAACCTGCAAAACAATCAAGAGCTTGAATCAAAACTCCAGGACAAGAATGAGATACAGATGGCACGCCATCCAAGTACATTCTTCATTTTCCCCTTGAATCACTAATGATATCTAAATAGAAGTTTCACCCTCGTGAAAGAGATATATAATATCCTTTAGGGGTAAACTACACATGCAGCACTTCTAAAATTCATCCTTTTTTTTTCCTATCATTCTTACAACTTTTGATTCACATCATAACTTAGGGCTTGCAAATAAATATGGAACTCAATGAAGTTATTTATTCCTTCATTTTTAGATCCCTCTATCTTTTTCCTACCATGAAAGGAATTTATTTGCCATTTAATTTCATCAATTTTGTCATGTTAATCAATTATAGAGTTTTGACAGCATTTATCTACACCAAATCTTAAACTGTTTCTTCATGATTTTCCCCCCACAAATACCCCCACATGGATAACAAGATTGTCTTAAAATCAGGATCAATGTTAATGCAATAATTCAAACTGGAGTAAGTCTAACAGAGTCAATGCCTATAGAATGCTTACCCTGAAGTTAACGTAACAAGCTGAGGATACAGCTCCTCATTCATGGCTTCCAATATTGAAGAAGTTTCTTCGCTAATTGACTGCTGCAGTCGCAATAGATTAGATTCTAAATTCTCGACACTTAATCGAGTTTTTTCATTCTCAACCCAGTCAGGGTTCTCGTCCAACTTTTTTTGCAGTAAAGAGGATTTCTTCTCGTACTCCAATTTTGTAGTTTCCTCTTCCTACAATATATAATGTTTAAACTATGAGAAAAGCATGTAATTCGAGAGATTGAGGAAACAAACGTACTCAAACTAACTCATCATAGAGTATATGATGACATAGCATTGACTCCAAGGAACAATTTCCAAATAATATGATAAGGACAGTTCTATAATCAAAACTTAAATATAGCAACCTATGCCAGTATAAACACATCAGGGATAGTAAATTAATCAGTACTGTATTTATATTTTTTTAGTGCTCTAAAAACTCAACTACGACCATACCTATTTTAAGGTGTAGGCTATGGACACTAACACTCTTTTTTTTTGTTTTTTTTTTTTTTTTTGGGGAGGGAGGGGGCGCTTAGAGATGGTTGGAACAAAATTCCAACACAGTTGGCCAACGATTGGTGGTGTTAAAGAACATGATGGGCTTAGTTACTACTTAATTATCAGTTGACTTAAAAAAAGAAGAGAAAAGAAAAATCCAATAAACCAACAATAAAACCAGAATGCTGTAGTAGCCACATTAAAATTCACACAATAAGCACACATGAAATCAATTGATTTTGCTTTTGTGTATCTTTGTTTTGTTTATGGCTTTTTTTATTCTTGAAAGCTAGAGTTTGGATTTATGGGTGATCCCTAAACTTTGATACCATTTCAAAATTAGTGATGGGAAGAGTTTAAGATGAGTGCTAACTACAAACACCAGTCCTCTACTTCACATCTCTGCAAGACACAAATCAAGAACATGCAAACTTATTCACTTACCTTTAATAACTTGCTAAGTCTCTTCTCAACAGCATATAATTTTTTAAGCGTGGCACAATGAGCTCCTGGCATGCAAGGTCCACTAGGACAAGGTAATTCAGCAGACTCTCTGGTATTCTGGGATGACTTGGCATGCCTGTTCCAAGAAAGCACACTGAAGACCTTTGCAGAATCACATTTTTTTGCTGAAAAAAAAAACCACCAAAGTAAATTTCAGAGGAACACTTTCACAAATAAAAGATGTCAGTTGACATTAAGAAAAGTTTTGTCCAAAGGGTTGAGAAGAAAGGTTCACCCTTTTACCCTAAACTTTCCATACTAATTTGAAATGTGCCAGCTATCAGTCTTAACAACTACTTCCTATCAACACCCTTTTCCTTAGAGTTACCAAATTTGCATGACTGAGCTGTAATCCATTTCTCTGCTTAATTCTACGGATTGTTATATTACCTGATAAAATCTGACAAAATAGTTAACATTATTTAAAGCGAAAATTGATTCATTTGAGCATAAAAGAAATCCTGCAATCTTAATGAAATAGATAGTGGAGGTGGTGCTGGTGAGAATTAACTTTTACAAAATTAGACAACAACCAACAGGTGATTAACACAAATATATTCACCTTTTATAAGATGATTAACTGAGATTGATACATGGGTATCAGGAATAGTAACAGTAATATAATCCGCTCAGAAAACCGTCCAATGAATTTTATAGATAAAGAAAGAAAGCGACAAACATCAAAGTAACACAGGAATTGAGCACAAGAAAAGTGGATGATCAGTTTGAAACAACTGAATCTGATTGTTGATTGTAAATAGATTCAACAAGATTCTTCCACCTAATACCTACAAATAAATATGCCATGCCTTGTGCCAAAAACTTGATTCATGCGAAATTTAGCAGAGACAAAATCCTGGATCAGGCAGCCTAATACTGGGTGTGGAAGAATTCAGCAATAATAAATAAGACAAAAAGATATTAAAGGGGAAAACTCACTTGCCCAAGTATCAAAAGAAACATTATGAACCCTATAAAAAATTATAATAAAAAAATAACAAAGTCCAAGGGAACATACAAATTTCCAAAAGTTTAAATACCTAAAGGCAAAAGGTACGGCAAATCCCAAGTTATATAAAAGGGGCGAAATAAAAACAGCAGAAATTTTGAAAAAGAAGCCAAAATGATAGTAGCCTTACTCTTTTGATGTCCAGAATTCTGGTGCAGAACAATATCTCCTTTACTGATATCAATTAGAAGAGCTATTTCCTTCCTACCTTCAGATGCTTTCAGGAAACAATCATCTAACCCTTTAACAATACCCTCCAGTGATTTCTTCACCCCACCTATTACCATGGACATATTTGTAGATTCTTTTGCACAAAAGCTCACAGTACAAGAATCATCAACTGGTTCTCTCCACTGTTGTTTCTTACTGAGTGGATTCACAACACCATTTGCAACAGCTTGTGCTTCAGAATCTTCATCCTCAAATTCTGTGTTGGTTTCTGCCCAGTTCTCCTCAATTTCTAGTTCTTCTATTTCAGATCCTTTATGATAGGGTGAAGATGACCCAAAAAAATAGCCTTCCAATGACGAGCTCAAACTTTGTTGATTTAGCTGCACAGAAGAATTCTTGTCAGGACTAAGAGGAGGTGGTGGTGGTGGTGGTGGTTGTGGAGGGGATGAAGGCAGGGGGAGGGATGGAGAGGCAGGCCTAGTGCCATCATAAGTATTTTCAAGCTCCAACGACTCAGAATCTATGAATTGCTTAAGGGTTGCACCAGTGTTCTTCAATGCTATCAAATAGGCCCAGTGGGAATCAGAAAAATGCCCTCTAATGTGCACCAATTGTTTCATTAACTTCTTCCTCTCCTTACAGATACGAACCTTCCCTTCCTCATCCATATTAGACAAAACACAACCCATTTATCAGATAGGCAACAAGCAAATAACACTTCCACTGCAACAGATAACAGATGCTAAAGAAAGCCTGATCAATCCCAACTCTTATACCAGTATGCCAGAAATCAGTTATAGCCACCAGAAACAGTACATTCAGGGAAATTTACAAGAAAGAAGCTTTTTTTTTTTTTTTTTATTCTCTAACCCTGTCTATAATACCAAAGATTAGACAGTTTTCATTGCATTAGATGCATTCCCTTTGCTAGTTATCAACGATCAGAGTTCATTTACATTAACTTCAGAATCAAGTGCTCGCAGTGAGTAAAAGAACTCCCTGAATGGACATCAGATATTCAACCACGCTAACATGATGATCATGAAACAGCAAGAGCTCGGTTCCACTGCTTCATGCATGACTCCGGCAATCCAATAACCTTCACAATCCCAAAGACTTAGCAACCAAAAGGAAGAGTTTACCTGAAAAAGAATAAATATCAAAATGAACCGCTAGGAACTAGGAAACAAATAACCTAAGGTAAAATACTTTGGTTCGCATATCCACTAAGCTATAGACATTAACTAAGATAACTGCCTGCATCATCAATTTTCCCTATTTTCCTGGTATTAACTAAATAGGATCTGGTATCTATGCATTACATAAACCGAAGACTCAAAAAAAACAAAGGCGCACAGGGCATTTCCATGTTCAACACAAGAGATAAGAATAAAATAGTGTAAAAAATGGCCATTATAAATCAATTTGGAGAGATCCCAAGAGAAACTCACATCAACCTATCAAATCAGTCAGAAAAATCCTAATATTGTGCGGGGAAATGTAGAGAAAAATGTTAGACAGGGAATAGATAAAGAATGTTCCGGAATTGAAAATGTCTGACACAGAGCTAGACTTCTCCTTCTTTCAGGGGTGGGTTTCGTAAAACACAAAAAAGGTAATTCTCATTCTCATGATGAAAAGCATTTTCAAGAGAACCACACTTTTATTCATGCTTTACAAAAAGCGCAAGAGACGGGCCTTCGAAAAACATCAAGCAAAAAGAGAGGAGGAAGAAAAAAAAAAAAAGCACTATTTTACCATTTAGCAACGACACATTATGCCTCACGCGATATCAGCGTACCAGAATGACATGCAGTGGCGGAAGCAGCAGCTATATAGCACAGCACAAGCAA
Organism: Vachellia collinsii; assembly: GCA_006871305.1. NCBI lineage: Eukaryota > Viridiplantae > Streptophyta > Magnoliopsida > Fabales > Fabaceae > Vachellia > Vachellia collinsii. The sequence continues at coordinate 18,320 of QFDD01003760.1, forward strand.
GGAGAGCTGCGAAGGCGGAGAAGAGGAAGGCATTTGAGGTCGCAGAAGGAGCGAGGGAGCGAGAGACGTGTTGGGGAGTGGTGAGTAGTGAGAGCAAAAAAGTTGCAGTCGCTGTCGCTTTTGGAAAAGAGCTTTTTCTGAGTCACGTTTTGACTTGAGAAGCTGACCTGTCAGGGGCTCGTTGGTTTTGATTGTGATCAACTTGGTGCATTCGTCTTGGAGATTAACTACCGTATTAGCAATTAATTAAAACAATATTTAATTCTTTCTCATTTT
>QFDD01003761.1:0-20809 GCA_006871305.1 Vachellia collinsii
GGGTCGGGGTGGTGTTGCGCCTTGACTAGGGGGTGGTGGAGGAGGTGGGGGTGGCATTGTGCCTTGACTATATGGTGGAGGTGGAGGTGGAGGTGGAGGTGGTATTGTGCCTTGAATAGGTGGAGGGGGTGGAAGAGATGCATTTGGAGGCTTTGCTATAGGAGGTGGTGGAGGCGGTGGAGGTGGAGGTCTTACCACTTGGAGAGGCTTAGTATAAGATGAAGTTGAAATGTTTGATAGTGCAGGTGGTATCGGTGGCATAGGTGGAGGAGGAGGTGGTGGTTGTGATGATTGTTGTGGCACCTCGTTAATTTTACTCCCCATAAGGGGTGGTGGCAAGGTCTGTCGATTAGTAGTGGATTGGTAAGGGGTTGATGGCAAAGTTTTGCAAGAGACAAATGGGAGTGGAGGAGGAGGAGGGGGTGGCATTGGACTCTTGCAATTTGCTGATGATGCCGTAGGAGATGTGCAAGGATCTCCACTGATATTAGAAAGAGGCGGATGAAGTGAAGAAGGTGCTGGAGGTGGTGACGGTGGAGATGAATTGTGAAAATATTCATTACTAAGAGCATGATGAGACAGTGGAACACTTTCAATCGATGGATCTGGAGGTTCTGAAGTAAGATGTACATTATTTTTACCATCAGTTTCAAATTCTAGATGGATTGAATCAGGGTTGTCAGGTGCCAATAACTTGGAAATATCAGCAGAAGACTTTGGAATAACATCAAAGGCTTCATCTGAACTATCAGCAGTGCTTGATTCATTATTTTCATCTTCAGAGTCAGCAGGTGATGAGTACCAACTTGTTTTACCTTGCAACCTTGAAAGCTCTTTGACATCATTTAACACAGAAAGTTGTTTGAGCAACCAGACTGCAGCATCTTCACCGCTGTCAAGCCACTCCACACCGCTAAAAAGTTCTTGAACCCTTGAAAAAGCTTCAATGGGCAATCCACCTTTCTCCTCGCCATTTAACACGGTTGTTGGGGCTTTTGGAGGAGATATGCTTTCAACCTCCCCAAACAAAACCTAAAATTCAAGATTTTACATCATTAGATATCTTGCCCATTTTACTAGGAGGAAAGATATAACCATGAGTATTCAATATTTAGGCTTTTCTCACAATGCTCAAAAGATAAGTACTCACCTCAGCTCGGAAGCCTTTTGGGTACCGCTCCTTTGAGTCCCAGAGAATGTCCAGGTTTTCAGCATTCAGCATCAATATGTTGGATCGAATAAATGCTGTATTGAACATTATGCGAAACATCATTACTTCCCTTTCTGGATCCAAGTCCAAATGGACACACTCCAATACCACATCTCCTTGTACTAAACTTTGTATGTCAATCTTGATCACATCACAGTCTGCCTGATATAAGAGAAAATAAATTCAAGCTACAGTTAATGCAGCAAACAAAACTAAGCATAACATGAAATGTGGATCAGAAAAAGGCACACCTGACGATAGTGCCTTAAGGTTTTTTTTTTCTTGTGCATGGAGTAGAGCATCTGAGTAGAAAGCCCGCCCTTGCTGAGAAAATTTCTACCAAAAATGCGGATCATGGGTCTGCATCCGTTCTGGGAATCAAAACTAGGAACAGCCCTTAGAATGACACAATCTAGAGAAAGAGCTCTCTCAGGCGGTGGCCACTCAGGAGCTATGTTCCTTCTCGCTACATACTGAACATAACGAAGTTGAGATGGCAACGGGTTCAAAGGCGACAATAGCTGTAAGAAACCTTTGGGTGCCTCTCTATGCACCATTTCAAGTGTCTTCCGTTCACCGCTGTGTAGTCTTCTATAAATTAGAAAGCTGGCTAAAAGAAACCCCAGGAGAGGCCAGCCTCCTCTCTCGCAGTGGAGAAGGATAACATTCTGTTGATTCCCAAGTGAAAGCCAACTCTCACAAACACGAAGAAAATGTTGAACCAAAGACACAGGAAGGATAGGGCAACCCTCATACTGCCGCGGATAATCCATCACAGTAACATCGTATTCACAAAGAATTTCAGCAAATTGACTACGTTTCTCCCCCTCACGAAAATTGAAAGCGAAAAAGGAAGAGTCCGGAAATTCTTCATGTAACTCGGTAATAATTTCATGTAAATATATTTGGTACATTCCATCAGGCAATGCCTCAGTGGAAAAGCAAGAATCGAAAACTGCATATCACAGGTATCATAGAAAGCTCATGACTTACAAGAAATGCAGAAACTTCAAAAACGAAAAATTGAGATAAAGGGTTCCGGTATTTACCGTATACTCTATCGACAAATTCCAGCAACCCATCAGGCGGTCTCCTGTAAAAGAATCTGCTCAAAAGTGACATGTTTCGTGCACTAAATCACATGAGTCTAGAACGATAATGGAGCTGAGAAACTGGACCTCAGAATTTCAATTTGATTCGAAGAGGACAAGCCCACCTCCTGTGCAATGTCTAGTTCTTTTTTTTTTTTTTTTAATTCAAAACAATGCGTAGCTGTTGGGGAAAGAACGAAGACAATTTGAAATTTGAAAAAGTTGAAGACGATCGAGTAAGAGGGTCACCAGTTAGAATTCGAAGCAGAATAGATGGCGGCGTCAAATTATTATTATTATTAATATCAATACCAAATTTTTTCTGAGCCATTGAATTAAATTGAGAAGTCATTGGATTTTTTGTTTAGATTCGTTTTGTTTTGGCTAGAACTGGAAATTTGGTTATTTCGCTTGGCCACGCTAAGCATTTTTGCGTGGGGAATTATTCACGAATCCTGAGATTAATGATACCTTAACCCACTCTAACTTATTATGATGCGGGGCCTGACTCATCATTAGTAGCAGTAGCAGTGTTACATTAACTTATTAATTAAGGTGCTCTATTAGTATCATGGTCTGTTTTATCTGATTTATTATTAATGATATATTGACTTATTAATTAAAGCGTCCTTACCAATTATTTGTGACATTTTAGTTTGTCATTAACAGTAGTTTGATTTATCAATTGATAAATCAGTATAAATTTATCTTTTTACTGTTCTAAGTAATTGTATTTAGATTCTACAAGGATTAATATCAATTCAATGATTTTATAGATCCGTAATGATAATTTGTTTTCCTTCAACGTAGAGAGTAATATTAATTTTTTCTTGATAAGCCTGATTCATTCGATGTAATTCCCCTTTTTGCCTCGTTACTTGCATATAAAAGTGAAAATTTCAGTAAATGGCCACAATCACACTAGCTATTTATGTATCAATCAGAGTCAGACCCCAAACTTTCATCAAGTTTTATATTTTCTCCCAATCTTCAGTTCTTCGCCAGGTCCCTTTGGATTCTATAATTCCTCTCAATTCTCAACCAAGTCCCTAAAGTTAAGTTGGCAAATCCCTCCTTAAACTTTTTTTTTTTTTTTGGTTGCCCAGGGTATCCCCACCCGCGTGTCAGGTGAGACTAATCCCTCACTATACTGAAATCCATTTAAGAGGTTGACAGCTGGCCTATGAATTTACTCCATACACAAGGGGAGGGATCGAACCCCTACCCACTTGCTTAAGGAATGAAAGTACTTACCACTCACGCCAACTCGCCAGGTTAGTCCCTCCTTTTTAATTCTAATTTTAATTAATTAAAAAAAAAAAGTATTCCATGGTTGCATGAAATGACATCCAATGAACCTGAAAATTAAATAAAACGGCTGCATTTTCCGCTTTCTCAGATACAACAGAAAATTACATGGTGATACAATCCCGCCTTTTTGCTTCTATACATGATTAATCCCTCTATAATTGCATTAAAAAAATAGTAAAAATAGTACAAGAGACTTTTTTTTTTTTTTTGGAAAAACAAAAATAAAAATTTCCTTCTACACTTTACATGATCTAAATATAAGCTTAAACATCACTACCAAAAGATATGATCTAAACATGAAGAATAATGTCCTAGAAATCCCTAGTTTCAATACCAGCTTCGGCTTCAGTTAGGCTATCATCATTCTCATTCAACAAATAATCACAAAGCTCTAAAAGCTGATCAGCAAGAGGAGGAATTCCTGGGTTTCTCCCATCGTTATATTTGTGGGCATTATATGCAATCTGCCACACATCGTGTCTGAAATCTTCACGGCTTTTGTACTCCATACTCCTCACCCGATCCCTGATTGTTGAAAGATCCATAGGCCTCTCTATAATGTCCAGGTAGTCGGGAGCTTCTTTCTTGGACACAGGTTTCAAGAAAAGGTATGACAAGTCATACCGTTCTTTGAGCGCCTCAAGAATGCGCTCCAAAATATTTGCCAAACCAACCTACAGGAACATTAAATGTAACAGACATTACGCTAAGTGGAACATGAACTTACTTCCAAGGCATCTGCCACACCCATGCTAGTAATCCCAAAATTAACACACATCATGCAAATGTGGTTTATAATTTTTTCATGCAAAGTTGTTGAACGTTGAAAAGTTTGCAGATTTTAAAAGTACAGAAATGTACCTCTCCCCCTCCACCTCTGCGCCGTTTTGGTGGTGGTGTGTATTCAGCTGCATACCTTCCCAACTCAACAACAGATCTTCTTTTTCCACTCCGTTCTCTTTCTAAGACTCTGTTATTGAATCTTGTTCTGTGGTCATCCATATACTCATCTCTAAACTCGGCCTTTTTCTTCTTCTTCTTCTTTGCTTTCTGCCGTTCTTCCTCCTCCCGCTCTCTCCTAATATCTTCTTCATATCTTTTTAACTCAGCTAACCTTTCTTGCTCTTTTAGCATCCTCATTTCTTGCTTATGAAGCTTCCTTGCCCGTTCTTCTTGGAGTCTTCCATCTTGTCTTTCTTCTTTTCTCCTTTTCTCTTGCTCGTCCCACCATCTTCTATCATCTTTAGCTTTCTGCTTTACCATCGTTGCTTCAGCTCTATACATGGTCTCCTGTTTTCGGTGCTTCTCAAAAGTTGACAAATCAACAATTCTTTTCGTTTTTCTGTGCTCAGATCCCATGTTTTCACCAGGACTGAACTGGTCCGGATCAATAACATCCTTTGTGCGTTTTATAATAATTTTCTTTTGAGGCTGCTCCCTATCTGTTTCTGTAGGTGGTCGAATTATAATTGATGGCTTATGAGAATCAACTTGACTTCTACTTGGATCCGTTGGAGGGCGTATAGCAATGGCATGCTTACGAGACTCAGCTTGCATATCATCTGACTTCACTTTGTTGGGAATTACGATTCTACTAATCTTAGCAGACTTGGCAGTTTCTGAGTCAGAAGTAACTGGCTTATCAGAGCTCTGTGGGGCTTCAATAACAGGTTTTTCGGTGGAGCTGCATTTGAACTTCACTGGAAGAACTTTTGTCTTCAAACTAGTTTTTTCTACCTCAGAAGCTTCAACCAGAGAAATTTTTGATGAGCTTCTTGAAATAAGCTTCTTGGAAACGGCTTTATGCTGGGACTGACCAGCAGGATCCAACAAGCTTGACTTTCCACCTGCTTTTTCCATGTCTGTAGATTCAGGCTGTGCTTCTGGATCTTCACCATATTTCGGACAGTTCTTGTTTGTTCTCATGTGCCCAAGCTGGTTCATTAAAGAAAAACAATTATATGCTAAAAAATCAAAAAGCCTAAAAGGGGCTTTAGCCAGCTCAAGAATATACACACCTGGCCACATGCTCCACAAACAAAACTTTCCCTTGATGGCTTTTTCTCCTTGAATACCTGCTTCTCCAGACATGAATTCATTATGCTTCCGCAAGCAGAATATCAAAGTAAACTGATTGTAAGAATACAAGAGCAAATATTCCTAAAAGCAAGTTATTAAATTGAAAAATTATATATACATATAATGTATGCAAGTCCAATCACTGGTTTACTAAACCTTCACGGTTCAAATTTCTTAAAATGTTTCCCAAAATTGTAATTAAACTACATATAAGCCACATTGTTCATAGCTTATAAATACTACAGCTTTATAATGTTTTTATATATAGATGATTATGCCATAGAAATGCGTCAAAGTTGGAATATGATACTTGCCCCGAGGAAACAAGAGGGCAAGTGAAAAATAAGTAATGCACCTGCTAACTTCCAAGCTATTTATGAATTGTGCACTATCAAAAAGCGATAAACTTCATTAAAAAGCCCAAGATGACTCCAAAACCGAATTCATATAAGCACTGGAACACAACTAACCATATGAGTCAAATTCATACATTTTAAAGTAGACTAAGTCTTCAAATAAAAATGAACCATGGTAAAGCCCTGACTAACTGAAAGACTTGCTCCAATTATGCTAGCTCAGTCTTCCACTAAATATTAAATATTTTATTCAAAGCTAAAGGATTTTTTGTTTGGACAGAAGTACTAAATAGAAATACAAATATGCTTCAGGTTTGAAGATCCAACATGGCCTCAACAACTTATGCGTGATGTGTTTGTCCAAAAGATCTCAGTATGTTTCAAGCATACAGGTTTTGGGAGGCAAAAGAAGCATAATGTTTTCCGGTATTGTGCAGTCAATGATGGTTTTTCATATCTTGGGTTAGAACAGAATGCTAAGTTCAGTTGGCTTCCTTTTCCCCCCTTTTGGGGTAAGGCGAAGGGGAGGGGTGCCCCTGGTGGAATTCAAAGGGGATTGGAAAGTTCTTTAAGTTCCAGCCTACATTGTCCCCCCCACACCCCCAAAAAAAAAAATCATTTATTTTATTCTCTTTCCATTGGGAAAATCTTCTTTCATCTAAAAAAGATAGAGTAGACACAGTCCTATATATTAAATTTCAGGTCTTGCAAGTCAGTTCATTATCAACAAAGGAACATCCAACGAAGCAATGAGGATTCATCCAATTAAAATGGCAAGACAAGCATCAAGCATTAATGCGACTGTTTCTCTTCAGCGAAAGAACTCTAATTTTATAATAAAAAAATCCATTGTCTATTGTGTGTAGTGCAAATGGCTTACCTTTGGCGGTTCCCCAATATTTAGCTTTATTTTCTTACTTGTCACACTAATGGGTGAAAGGTCACTCTTCTTGGTTTTATTGACCTTCACGGATTTGCTTTTTTTAGCGGAAATGCCATCCTCCTGACCACCCAAAAAGAAGTAATAATATATTAATACAAGTTAAATCTCATTGGTAGAAGGAACTCCTTTTCATTGAAACCCCTTGCAAACTATAAAATGAGTAAACTAAACAAGATGGCAAGAGTGAAAAATTTTGCTAAGATAAAGTGTTCTACCTCCGTGAGTTTTGTAACTGTATTTTCTTTCAATATATTGGCTCCATCTAGTTGCACAGTATTACTTATTTGCTTCACCTGATCTGTATTGTCGAAGACAAATCTTGGCTGTAGTTTTGGAATTACTCCTGCTTCCTCCACAATGAATTTAGTTTTTTTCTTTTTCTTCCTCTCATCTTCATCATCTGGATAAAACAGAGAGGTCAACAATACATGAAAAATTTTAACAAGTCCCATCTTTTGCTGAGTTAAAAACTAGTGATTCAATTACAAACTTGAGAAAATCATATCAGTGACCCTAAAAATCATTTGTTGCCACATTTAATCACATCAGAAAGTTTTACAATCTTGATCAATTTGAAATCTCACCATCCATGAGTATTCTGCATAGTTCAGCAGCCTCCGCGGCTTCATCCTCTATTTCCTCCTCTGCCTGGGCTAAGGTTGGACGTCTTCTCATTTTAAGACCCTTAACACCATCAGCTTTGTCACGTTTAAAATCATCGGTACCCTCTTCTTCCTCTTCACACTCCTCAGCATCAAGTAAATTTTCTAGGTCACCAGCAAAAGAATCTAGATCACTGTTTCCTTCAGAATCACTCTCATTTTCATCACCATTCACAGCTGAAAGACTTTGAACTTGTCGATCCCAAATCTCCTGGCACTTCTCCCTGGTCTGCTGCTGTAACTGAAGAAAGGACATTCGCTGGCCACGCGCATATTTGCTGATAGTTGTTGGGTCAACCTTAACCCCAGATGCTGCTTGCTCACTTGAAAGTTTGCGTATCATAGCAATTCGATGCCACCTGGTTTGTTTTGCAATGACTTCCTCAGGAACATTGAACTTAAGAAGGACCTGGAAATAAGTGCACATTAGAGATTAATGAAATAGAAATTCAATTTCATTACACAAAATCAATTGCAGTTCTCCTGTGTAGGCAATCAAATTAGCGAAATACTGTATCTTACAGCAATTATGAAATTCATGTGAGTTCATCTTCCCAGATAAGCATATCTAATCTTTTTACCACACATGTACCATGTCAATCAGTTCATTAATAAATATCATACTCATCTCAATTTCAATTACAACAATACCAAGAAGCATAATCAAGGTGCGCCACCAATAAGAGAAGGAAATATTTCTCTTAATATTCACTATGTTCTACAATCCACATGAACACGTGCAGAAGCAAAAGCTTCCTGTTTTATTTTCTCATTAAAATTGGTGATGTTGGAGAAATCCCACGTCTGAAGGATACATAAGCTTAAGGAAATCCTTACCAAATGGGTCAAGCTAAATGTGATATGGACAAACTCAAGCACAAGCCTATAAAAAAGTTAACACACACCTCTCGTGCAGCCTCCATGCTTAATCTGCGTAGATCAGCATCTGTTCCAGTAACAGTGGAACCACCCCGGGCAGCAGCTGTTTTCTTCTTCACCACCGCACTTGACACCGGTGCCTTTGGAGGAGCTCGAGCATAGCTGAAACCCAAACCACGCCCAGATGGATCACCAACACCAGTAATTTCCAATCGCTCAATATTTTCCTTCCCCTGCCAGAATGTGAAAAATAAAGAATTTCTTGAGTCTTGACTAATTTAGTCACTTACCGGAATAAAAAGAATATTAAACCTTACTACAGCCCTGTAGAACAATTTTTCATAGTGAGAAATACATATCAATTGTAATAATGCATCTCCAGAAAAATTTCTTCCAAATCATCGCAAGTACAACCAATGACTTATGCCCACAGAAATCCATTTCAGAAATATTTCCAAATGACTGAACGAATTTGTAATGCATACAGTAGAGGTACTTCAGCAATCCTTAGGGTCTTGGCATAAAAACCAGGAAAAAAATGCCAAACCACCTTTCCACACTTTAAGCATCAAATTATGGCATATCAACAACATGGTAATCCCTTTCACTATAGAATTAACAAAAATATAGCCATGAACAAACATTGCTATAAATAACATTCAGTGCCAAACTCAGTGGATGACGTTATATATACATCTTACCAGGACAACCAACCATTAAATTATTCTGTAATAAACATTTCATCCTTAGCAACCAATTCTTTTTTTTTTTTTGGGTTTAAAACTTTCCTTATCATCTTGTCTTAGCAATGGAAAAAAGGGCAAAATTGAAGTGAGCATAATACTCGAAAGATCACAATCGATTATCACAAAATCAGACTGAACTTTAATCACCTGGCTAGTGCAGGCAACGAAATTGCTACTCAGGTTCCATGGAGTGATTTGCAACTCCCTCTCAATATGTGATGCAGCTGCCAGTGCAATTGCTTCATCAGGAAGCCGACTCATAGCAGAAGATATATTAGTAGGATGCGTTTCAGTAATTCCTAAATGTTTTAGACGGTAGAGACCAGCTTGCATGCTTTCATAAGCACAAACCTAGAAAGAAATCAGAACAGACAGAAAATAGAAGGTATCAAATTAGCATTCACTTCAACCATGAAAGAACAACATCAAAATCAGGCACTAATTGAATAGGTTTTACCATTAGAATCCAAACTTCTACCCAGTCTTAATATATAATGTCTTCACTAATGACTAAAGTGTTTAAGCTGAAATGTGATTTTCTTCATCAACCAAAAAACTAATTTGCATGTTAAAAAAAAAAAAAAAAACTAATTTGCATATGGTATAACTCACAAGCTCTGGCGTCAACATTTTTCTCAATTCATCCTCCGACCACATGCGAAAATTTCGCTTTTTAACCAAAATTGACTGTCCATTTGTTCCCTTCTGCAATAATTTAGATTGAATGAGAAACAGTAAAAAAACAAAACGTGAGAGGAAAAGGGAAGAAGCAGAAAACATTGGTGTGAATATATTCTGATAACTAGGACAAATTCTTTTTTTGACCAGAATAACTTCAACAAAATTCCATTAATATCTTATTTCTCATATAATTTTTTATGACTTGCATTTAAGATGCAAATACCTGTAAAATGGCATATTCCTTAATTTTCTTGCGAAAAGAAGCTTCTGATTGGTAAGGGAACTGTGAAAGCAGCTCATCAACCCGAATGTAAGGAGGTAAGTGCCGCTTCTCTGCAGCTTGAAATTCACGGCACATGTGTACCAGTAGCCTGTTCATCATATATGTCTGAAGATTCTTACTCCCAGGTGACAATACCTCCATCAGAGGCTCCTACAAGGAGTAATAGGGGAAAAACATCAGATCCAGTCGCATATCAATTGAAAATCTTTCTTCGCATGGATTTCTAGTGATGTTTTTGTAGCCAACTTGCAGTAAATACCAATGAAAAACTAGTCATGAGTTAAAGAACACTTGATGATGAATCAAATCAACACAGTAGTTAGAGGATAACAGCGAGAATTAAATGATTTTCAGAGAATTAACAAAATTCCATTATTAAATGATGACAAACCTGCTGTCCAACAACATTAACTTTATCAATCCGTCTTAATGATAGCTTTCCCTTCGATGACCGAACCAGCAGGTAATCGGTTAATGGCACTTTATGGGAAAATATGGGTGCTCTGTACATGTTTGTCTCCAGTGATGACTGACTGGAGCCAGGCTTTAAATCTCCAAGAAATGGAGATTTATCAGCAGGATCCAGTGAAATCACATGGCCCAAGCTACTGTTTGTGTTGCGTAATAAAGAGCCACCTTGATCATCTGGAGAACATTTTTGATAGTATGTACAAAGTCTGGCACCCATTCCAGCATTGCTCAATAACAAAGGTCTTTCCTCACAGTACCTACAAATAAAACATAAAACATATCAATCGAGCTCTTGGATGAAGTTTCCATGCTCAATAGAAAAACAAAGCACTATCCTTGCAGATATGTATAACGTAGAACAGTAATATTTTCTGGTCACTTACTCCATTAGAAAAACATGCCCATCTTTAACTGATAGATCAGACTTTTTCTTGAATGCCCCAGGTGGACGCAAGGATTTGTTTTCACCAGGAACCCTTTGCGCCCTAGGCCACAAATGTATCTTTGTTCGAACAAGATGTAACAAAGAATTTGGTCGAACATTTTGTGCAACAAGTGATTTCTGATCTTCAAGTTCCTTCCCTAGATAAAATATTTTCACTGTTTCCAATGGTTTGAAATCTACGAAAGGAGAAAATAAAAACGTTAAGCAATATAAAGAACAGGTTAACCTGAAGACTACAATAATGCTAAGAAAATAAAATTAAAAATGAACACTTCTAGCCAAAAGAATCATAACACGATGTTAAGAAATATTACAGAAGGCATATCTGTTGAACAAAATTCACAACCTAGCTTTTTAGATGCTTTGGCTTTTACAGAAGAGAGGGTTTCTTCAGCATCAACATGCAGTTTACTCCCCTTGCCACCCAAGCTCTTCATGATAATTTTCATTGGTCCTTGTGTTGGCAGTTTCCCTTGTTCTTTGACAGCCATCTCAATGTCATGAGGATACCATAAAGCTCTTGGTCGGTGAAAATTTGCAATATCTTTGCTGCAATTGAGCTAGTAAGACATCATAAAGGCCAAAAATGTAGGGAACAACAAAATAGTTTTGCAATGTTAATACAGTCTATCATCCTAAACCTGACAGTTTTTTAAAACTACATGTGACAAAACAAATCAAAACAAAGGCTTTGCAAGGACTTGGTAAGTGTATGTGTGAAAAGCAATACACACATCATTTGGCAACTGACAGATCATACACTATAAGAATACTCACATGAACACAAAATGAGACACACTAAAACTGAAACAGAAACTTGAGAAGACAGTTTATATTCCTCCACCCCCAACCTGGCATTCCAGAGGCCTTTACTGTCCTCACCACTCTCAATTTCAAAAAGACTAAACTTGCCTCTCTCTAGACCAAATGGAAGGAAGTTACAACAGACCCACCCCTACTCCTAGCACCTAAAGCCTGCTCATAAAGCACTTCTTTCCCTTGTGGCCAGGAATCTGGAATCATGGGATAATCTTCTAAACCAGCAGCATTGCCCCCTTCTAACCCTTTTTTTTTTTGCCTTTCCTCCTATAGGTCTTGGCAAACTCAGTAGCTCTATCATTACCCTCCCCTTGAAGCACAAAGCAAAACCCTCTGATTTAGTATTTACCAAAACAGGGCGTCCATAGAGACAGACAAGAATTCGACTAGTTCGCCAGCTACAAACCATGTGGCCAGCTGAGTTCAGTAGGAACCCTTTTTGAAATTAGGAAGCAAGACTTTCTAGCAAGGAAAAGGATGCAATAGAAAAGCAAAGGCAACAGCCCTGCCCCTATGATCCCCACAAAAAAAGGCCAAGAAGAAACTTACTTGCTCAGTTTCAATTTCATTGTCTGAAGCTTCAGTGCAGGTTGAGAGTGAAAAACTTTTACACCATGAGCTGAGCGTTTTTTAGAATTTGATTTCAGTTGCTGAGAAGTTTTCCTGTTTGAATAATGTTTATCGTTAGCAATGGATCTCCATCCATGCTGATTTCCATGTCCAGGTATCTCAGAAGAATCTCCATTGCTTGATTTTAAAGGACGAGTTAAAATCATTGCCCCAGCATGTAGGCGGAGATGTCGACCATCCTTATTATCCAAAACTTCAAAGTGCATTTGATCATCCTGAAGATCAAAGATTAGCTTTGGTTTTACAATAGGTCTATTGACCTCTTCCCATATAATCTTGTCTAACCAAGACCCTTCCATCATATCCTGGTTTTGCAAGGCAAGTTTGGTGAAATGCTTTACTGGTCCGTTCTGATTATGCTCCTCAGATATACTCTCACTTCTGTCATCTACAGGATTAGAGATATTCACTTCAGGTCTGGAATCTAACCTCAAGAGTTGTGGATGAAATAGATTCTTTGACGATAGATTGGTTTTAGCTCCTGAAGAATCCCTAGAACTAAAGGGCTCTAATGTGACAGGAGATCTGCACAAGAAAACACTGTGAGTTTTTTCTTCCAATTCCTTTGGCGGCTCCAACTGGATATTTTGCATCCCACTTTCAATTTCTCCTTCATCAAGCCCTAGAGGCCCCACCATAGATCCAGAAATATCAGAGCTGTCATGATTATTGTCACTCGCAGCAGGGGAATTGCCCCAAATTATTTCATCTTCCCAGTCTTGCTGATCAAGGGGATAAAAGTCAGCACACATGAGAGAATGCCCATCCCAAGAAAGGCCTGAGCAATCCTGTTTCATTGGTTCAGCACTAAGACAATAATCCTTCTGTTGTGGGCCATCTTTCGCAGTCATTGAGGCAGCCCCATGAAGCAATCCAAATTTTGATAAATCCAAGTCAGCATCACTGCTCTCAGACATCACATTTTGAACCGCACAAGCCTGTTTATATAGCAGGAGACTGTGAGAGGAACCTCTGAAGAATGCCTCTTCGTCCTCTTCTACAATATCAGATACATTTAAGGACTTGAATCTATCTGGTAAAACAAAAGGACCAAAAAAAAACCAATTAGGACAGAAACCAAACACATATAAAGCAAGCATATTCTTACATCACTTAAATTTTACCAACATTAAATCTAATTGCAATCAATAACAAGTTCAAACTTGACACCATGCCAATGCATATATTTGTGTATGTTTTTTGTTCATGCCAGTATTGGAAGAACTTTACTGACTCAGGTCTGCAAATAAAGTTCATGCAAAATATTCCTAATCTATAGGTAATTACCTCTAGGAATAGAAGGTCGTTGCTCTCTCCTCCCTCCCTTTCTCAAAGGTTCATGAATACCAAAAATCTCAGAGAACCTTAAAATGATCATCCCATCTTCCACACATAAAACAGGCAATGGAGTAGAACCTTTCAAAACTTCAGGCCCTTCCTGTTGGTATCATCAATCAAGACATTAACAGATGAATAGAAATTTAACCATGATAGTTCTATAATCCTGTAAAAAAAACAAAGAAGAAAATTCATATATAAGAACCATATTAAAACTGCATCTTAGAGACTTGCATATTTTGGAACTCAGTAAGAAAATTTTGCAGGTACAACTTCAGACTAAAGAAGAAGGGAAACTAACGCACATGATGAATAAGCTAGCAATTAAAGCCAGAGGAAGAGCTCACTTCCTTCTAAAAGAGTGTGTGGAAAAGTCTAAGCCAGCGAAAAACTGGCCCCAAACCTACAACCTTAGATAGTGAGGACCCTGAAATAGTCTTTACACTAACACACCCTCCAACATGAAAATCAACAAGGCTAGACACAAAACGGGTGAATAAGATTTAAGCAACAGTGCTTCTAATATAGGAATTGGTACATTAATAGAGGCAGAATATTATGATTTTTGGCTTGGGATATCTTACTGCTCATCTTTTGCCAGATAAGTCTGTTTTTGTTGGATATAAGGGTCATATTGACATATGGGGTGTGAACCATGCAAGTGTGGGGATTTGTGGCATTTCCTACTTGTCAGTTAGTGAGAGTTCAGTAGCTTGATTCCATCAGTTTTCCAGCCTCTTTCTGGACTCCGGATTTTAATTATGTTTCTTTATTTTTCTTTCTTGGTTATGTATTCTTTGGCAAGGGAGGAGCATCCCTCCACCTTGTGATTTTTTTCTTTTACCAGCAAATCATTCTTTAATCAAAAATTAAAAACAAATGGGCAATTAATCATCCACCTTTCTTTCTATTCCATGAAAAACTCTTCTTCCTGAGAAAAAAGTCTAGATATTCCAATCAATTTTTCGCATAAAAAAGAAAAATAAAAGAAATCTAAAACGTCATTAGATAAGTGAAAAATGCAACTTGGGAGAGAGAAATCATCCAACACAAAAATACGGGAGGGAAAAGGCCAAAGTGGTTTGATAATACAATACTGACCACTCATATCACCAATTTAAGTCTTCCTCAAAATTAGAAAGGGCTTAACAGCAATGCAATGTGATAAACACAACCTTTTATGGTAACTTACGCAAGGAAAAGATAAGCATGAGGTATCTCTCTCCAACCAAATCTCCTTATATATTAAACCTAAGCTTTTACAAAATAAAATTTCCAACCCATTCATTGGGCCTGATGGCGGTTCAATGCCCATTCAACAGCTAGCATGCTAACAAGTTACAGGTGGCTTAGCTCAACCATATCAAAGGGGCCAACTTCAACTGTCCCGAAAAGGCAGCTTACCCTCATAACTTATATGAAGTCATGCATCCCATTCTAGACATCAATGTCCAGAAAAGAAGACAATAACAAACATTAAGGAGTTAGCAATGAAGCATAAATGAACTAACCTCCTGGAGTTTTTGAAACTCATTGTCCAATTCTTCAGACTGCTGTGAGCCATCATGTGATTCAAGTTCTTGACTTTTCTCCCCTTTAGATGCATTAACAAGAGACTCTGCTGGCTCCCCTGAAAGCAAAATCCTCTGATAAACAAACTGAACCAACTTTATCTGTTTCTATAAGGCCTGAACAAACTTTTAAAATAGGTATATCCACAAAGCGGATGGTACGCACACCATCAATAACCAGGAATCGATCATAAATAAACAACCAGAAACAGATCAAAGTCCCACAAGAAACAAATACCAGCTGAAGAGGTATTATTAACGTCAGAAGTGTCATTCACCAATTCTTGTTCCTTTTCAGATTCCTCGTCATAATTTTCATCATCAAAGACAGAAGATTTGGATTTCAAAGCTTCAAGGGAGGCTTGAGCAGAAAAAAAATCCTTTTTGGGCAATAAATGTTCCTCTTCATTTGCAGCTTCTGTCTCTGGACCATCATACTCTTCATCAATATCTTCATAATCAACTGCATCTTCGGCTTTATCACCATATTCTAACAAATTGAAGATTCCCAATAAGCAAACAGAAGAATTGGCAAAATATTAGGATATCAGAGACAAAGCAAGATGGGCTACAGTAGTGACTATAGGCCAGCGGTTTCAACGAAGTTTTCTTTTTTATAATTTAGGCATTTGTAGGAAGTACCAAAGTTGTTAACAATTCTTATAACCAGAATCATGAGTTATTGGATACAAAAACTCTCCTTATACTTCATAGCATCAGCTACAACTACAAAAGTTTTCAGTGCTTGAAAGCAGATGAATTGTTGAAGGAAAAAACTCTTCATGAGAAAATAACATCGTCCTCCAATACCAATCAGAGAAAATATAACATATGGGAAATTTTCCTTACATGAATGAGGAATCAAATATATCTCATTCATCATATGATATTTCCACTAAAAATTTTCCGCAAAAGGCTTCAAGAAAAATGAAATAGAGCTGAGCAGAAACAGAGAATGAGTTTCCAAAAAGAAGATACCAACAGAATATCAAAAACTAAATGATATAGTTTTTCCCAATAGCCAATATCACCTTGTTCGACAATGTCAGGCGGTGTTTGTGGCGATTTTCCTGACAACTAACGAAAAAAGGCATCATTAGCATCAAAATAGAAGATGCAGAAGAAGTGCTACATCAACTAAAAAAAATTGAAAATTAGATAATTGCTCACACTACCCACATGAACAGATGGTTATTCAAACTGCAAAATCAGACCGCTGCCACATTAAAATAATAGTATACAGGTATGCTTACATCTATATCTGTCAGGGAAGGACCCAGCTTGTCAGCAAGTGCAGAAAGATGCTCCTTTGCATCCTGGGAAGGAAATATTTTGATTTACCACCAACTTTGTAGTTTTCAACTAGAACAAATTTTAGATAATACTGGAAACATGCCAAAAGTCTCAAACAAGCAAGTCAACAATTTGAGATCAAACAAATACAAGTCCCCTAGAACGAACATTACTGGGAAGAAATAAAATGCATTAAAGGAGAACAAGATTTCCAATGGAAAAGGACATATAGCAAGCATAAATAAATAAAGTTATACACAGACGCTGAGTTTTAGACATGTAGCAAAGCTGTTGAGTCCCTCTACAAATTAATATATCAATATTCAATATCAATTTCTATAAAAGTAGAATCCATACTACTGTTACTTTACTGTACATAATTACTATATATCAACTTGTGGGACTGTGCAAATTTTGTAGAGGTAAAAATCCTGTATGTTTGTACAGGGCTCTATATAGTTTGATAGACAAAAACCCTGAAAGAAATCACGAGACAGCGTCAAAGAAACTATGAACATTAAACCAAAAGGAGGCCATAAATACAATCCCAACAAGTAAATATAGAATGCGTGAAAACCCTTAAATGCAAGCTCCCATCTAAGTGAACCCTAGAAAAAGCAAAGAGGACATATTTTCCAGCCACCAAAAACTTCCATCTAAAGCATTTGAATTGAATCAAGACCTTTAACTCTAAATTGCTAGGCCATAGGGGCCACCCAGTTCTCACCAATAAAGCCATACAGTTTGTTTCATAGCTTCATTTCTTGAAACGTTATCTTCCTTTGAATAGAGTTTCTTTTGGTACCCCAAAAACAAAAGGATAGAATTAACAAGACTCAAAGATGCTAGAGTATTAAGAATATCAAATCAATGAGTCAGAGGATGGTCTATGTGCATAACTAGCAAGCTTATTGAGTGGTGTGCTTCTATATATAGGTTGCAACATAATGTATATGACTCAGAGAAGGAATTCAAATGAACTTTCTCCATTTTTATCTGCTTTCTATTAAAAGGACTAGAAAAAAGCAGAGGGGAAGAAACCAGCAACCAGTCCCAGAAGAAGAAGAACAACAACTGTTCCATCAAGAAATATTATTTATTCTGAACAACCTCAATCAAACATGAAACCGTTTTCAAGACATTGTAATCTTCCAACCATGCGCTGAACTTAGTGTTTGGTTTGATGGAGGGGAAGGGAAAGATTTCAATTATCCCTCCAAATCCCCCCACTTTTGGAGGAGAGGAATGGAAAGGGAGGTCCCCTCCCCTCCATTTTATTCAACAAAACATGGTTCATTGTGTGCTCATTGATGGTCTGGAAATGCAAGTTCTAAATTGCTCATTATAATGTCAGAAATGGTCAATGCAAGCATAAAATTGTTTATACCCCCTCCTTCTATAAGACCAAAAAAAAAAACTTCAAAACCCAAAGACTCCAGTTCTTTCTTCCAAAAACTTGCGCAAGGAAACTTATAAATGAATCTTACACAGGTAAATTTATGTTCAAATAAATGAGGCAAAATTTTTGGGTGCCATATGCACTCATCCCATGCAATTCCAAACAACCTCAATTTTTCAACCAGTTAACTTAAGGCGCAAATCTCCAACAAATACATGCATATCTCTATAATTCCACAAATATTAGGCGCACACCAATGAACCCTCCCCCACCATCACCCTCTCCTCCCCCTCGAATACAAGGTTTATATTCTAGAACAGTATCAGTGCTATTCAGGACATCCAGATGGACAGGTTTTGCAACTTAAACCGTCATCCTACAAACTATTTAAACATATTCTCATAACGACATTAATAAAAAAAAAAAAAAAAGGAACCATCACGATAGCATAAATGTCTGGGCTCACAAATAATCTTGAGCTTTATAAACTACATAGGGAATCATGGAATAAGAATTGACAAATTAAAATGGACAAGCAACAGGCACATAACATATAAACATACATGAGCTCAATTATGAAAATACATATATTTGAATATTGAGCGTGGTCCAGGGATGCGCAAATACCTCATCAAGGTAATCAACATCAAGATCTCCAGAATTATCAACATTTCCAAACATGAATCCCAGTAAACGGTTGCCCTTGCCAGCCTCCTCATATTCTTCATCATCATCTACCAATTCAAATTTTATAAAATGAGTAAAGAAACTATACAAAAAATAAATTACACTACATTTAAAAATTACATATGCAGCTTAAAGTAAATTTGAGAACATGAGTTTCAGCACATAGCAAGAGTTTCATGTAGATATTTGATCCGCTTTTGAAGAGTTTTCAGGAGAAAGTTCTAAATAAGGGAGCATATGTTGTTCACGTTGGAGGTACCTTTATCCTATTAAACTTAGAAAAATCACATGAAAATTGCTTTTTTTAAGTTACTTAATGAAAGGGGGAACTAGCGTATCTAAAACCGAATGAAGGGATATCATTAACTTGATAAATAGAAAGGACTAGCTATGACATGTGTGATTGCGATACTGAAAACTATGAATGGCCTACAGAAGTTTTTGTTTCAATTTTTTCCTCTTGCCTCACATGATACTGGGAACTAAGGAATCCCTCATTCGTTAGCATTCCGCATTCATGGTGCTCTCTGTTATGTCTTCAACAGAATAATTAAATAGTTGAATAATTATACAAGTATTGGATAGCAGCTACCAAAGTCATTCATATTACCCAGGAAAAATTCACAACAAGTGCTGATTTGTTTATAGGCTTTTGGCTTTCCTATAATTCAATCAACTCACCTTCATCCCGCCCATCTTGTGAAGGGCTATCGGAATCATATCCCATGTCGTACCGATAGGCCTATGTCACAAACCAAATGCAGGACTCAGTAGCTTGTAAAAGCACCGCTTGAGCAGGGCGCTTCAAGAATGACAAAAGAAAATCAAATGGGTTCAGATAGAAGGAGAGTGTCGTGAAAAGTCATCGCCTTTGCAAAGACGAGTACGCAAAACCCCACCTTCAATGTTGTAAGTTCGACCAGTAAGCTTCAGACTTTTGCTTCCTTCCCAACCCCTTTTTACGTCTTCCTCTTAAGCCTCCTGTGCTGGTGGCTGTCTGCCCCAACGATAAATTGCCATGTTAAAACTCCAAAATTTTAACTTAGTTATCGCTATTCACTTTTAGTTTTTGTTAATTTGTCATGTAGAAAGACCCCAGTGGCATCGCCGGCAAATCGCTTGACCTCGCTGTCGCCGGCGAACTCTTACGAATAGCCTTCTGAATTTCTATTCCTCTGATCAGCTTTCCCAGCTCAGAGAGTGAACCCTTCAACGCGATTTCACCTTTCTCCCACAAAACCAAACCCCAGCATTCCCCCGCCCCAAAAGATTCGTATGCTTTCGAGTTTTGTTTCCAGAAGAATCACCCAAAACAGAAGAGAGAGAGAAAGAAAATGCTCCTTGAACATGCAAATCAGTAGTTTCGGCGTTGCGACTGTATCTTTTATCACCTCCCCATTGCGCCCATAGCATCAACGATACAAGAACGAGGTAGTGATTCAGGTTGCAGCAGCTCAGGGCACCGTAGTGAACGCCAACGCTAACAGTGACAAACTTCGAGCCAGCGGTTCGATCGATCCAGGGTAAGCAAGAGTTCAAGAAATTAGAATTCCCAGCTTCTTGTTGATTCCCGCGGCTTCTTTGTTCCTTGCGAAGACAGGAGCTTCCACGAACAATGAGGGGCTCCGAGATATGTGTGTGTATATATAGAGACGGGACGGGTTGAGATTTTTATATTTTGTTTTAATGTTTTGTGATTAAATAATTGTTCTAAATAAATCTTTGCCCGGACAATAATAATCCACAACATCAATTGAATGAATCACGCTCATAGGTTTTCAAAAATTAAACTTACAATAACATTTAAATCCAAAAAAATGAATTAATCTTTTGTTTTGCCGAGAAAAAAAACTAATTGATCACACACATAGTTTTTCAAAAATTATTTTGAAAATTGAGTCACAGTAGGTAGTAA
>QFDD01003762.1:0-21843 GCA_006871305.1 Vachellia collinsii
ACAACAGCTAGCAAATCACGATTTTATCTATTTAATTTTACTGATATGTAAAAGGAGGGACATTGGGATAGCAATAGAAACAATCCTGACTTTCCTCCCTTTCTGAACTCTCTTCTGCTCTATTGCTCACTGTACACTGCTCCTGGTCATTAATCAAACTCTCCCACCCAGCTATTTCAATCTTCCTTTTATCTTCGCATCAGGAATTACTCAGTTATCTTCTTTTATACTGTTGATTCCCTGAACCTCCCTTCAAACACATAACCCACAGAAATTTGCACAAACAGAGTCCATGTCAAATGATATAAGGAGGAGTTTGGTGGAGGGAATTGTGTATAATATGTGATATTATGTGATTTACTAATACTTGGATAATGATTGATTCATGTGGAATTTTGTTAGCCTTCCAACTCCTCTGTTTAAAGCATACTACTAAGCTTGGTATTTAATTGTGGATCAAATCCTCTATTTGGTTATAGTTGCTTGGTAATATACTTTTAATGAACATATCCATATTTCACCTCTTATAAACCTGCCTGTATATTTGATGAATTATTTGGTGGTTAATGGGACTTTGTGTCACATCCCGTGGTTCTAACATTTTTTCAGGAGAGGGCCCTAGTACTGGTAAACAAGAGGGAAGAGAGTCAAAGGCCTAGTGTTGCATTTTTCTACTATAGGGCCTCCTCTTTTTGAGATATTCATGTGGGAGATGTAAATATTTCCATATATATATATTTAGGCTATACATACCCTTTAATTATTTTGCTCATTTTGATAATGATGTTTCACTGCCCATTGGTAAATTTCAAAATATGTGTCAAACAGTACGGGGTTATGTTGACAGCCATTGTTTCCCTATGTGGGATGAATTTAATTTGGATGATATAATTTGCTTGTTGAAATGGTATTGGGAAACTATTGAATTTGTTGAGCATCTCTTAAAATTGATTTCATTTGTAAAAATTATAGTAAACAAAGATTTTATTGGGTTTATGGAAAATGAATGTTTCACTCTAGGTGCCTTAGTACAATGGCAAGAGATCACGCTCCCTTTTAATCACTGTAATATTATAACATTTCAATATTTCACAATCTTGAATTTCACTCAGAAAAGGAAATAAGTTTTGTGTGAAAAATTCTATATCAAATAAATGCTAGACACTGAAAAATAAATGAAATTAAGAAAATAACAGAAGGTTGGTGATAGATTAATGCACTTCAAAAAAATTTCTTTTCTCAAGTAGTTCGTCCATTTTAAATGCTCTCCTTTATATGATCGAGAAGCAATTAAGATCTGTTAAGGAGAGCAATCCTCCTGTTAGACTCAGCTTCGTCATTCAAACGTTGCATTAGATTAGATAAACATTTATGATATAGTGAACATAGCTGTAGAGTTGTTGAAATTTATCCAGTTGAAAAAATTTATCCAATAAACATAAATGCTCTTGACACAAAGTAGTATTCGATTGAAGAAATTTATCTGTCGAGTTGTTGAACATAGCTATATATTCTAAGAACTCGCCTAAAGCAAATTAGATTAGATAAACATTTATGATGTTCAGGAAAGCTTTATGGTAGTTAAGAATGATTTGGAAAATATTTTGAAAAGATCAAAACGCTGATGGCAAAAAGAAATTTATCATAAAGAAAGTTGACTTGAGCAAGTTTGCCATGACTCCAGCAAACATTTGATTTTCAGTGTAAAACTTTGTGAGAATTTAAAATCATATTGAGTGAATGTTGAAGTAACTTGAGCACACTTGGAGTTTACTTTAGGGTTCATTCAAGTAAGGTGAGAGTAAAAAAGGTTTTTCAAAAATATGAGTCTGACTCAAGCAATGACTTTATCAAATTTGTAAAGTGACTTGAGCAAGCTCTTTGTCACTTGAGCATTGAAGGCTAAGAAATAATTTATGGCTTTTAATAATTGATGTGCGTGAACCGTAGCACTTCCTATTGCGTAATAATGTGCATAAATGGAAGGTATTGCATTAACCATGGTAAAACTTTCTTATTACCACAATCAATTATTTAACATATTTGGAATTAATTTCCATAATTAACTTCTTGGGAAATTGCTAACCAATAAAATCAATACATTTCCTTTAAGAATTCATTCCTCTCACATAATAATTTCCCTCTATTTTTTCCCATTTATTTGAGTCCTTTTGATATTTTCCATCATTGTATTTGGCTAATAATTCTTTAATTAGTCAAAATTCAACAAATATTAAATATTCATTTTGAAGCAATTTATGCTATTTATACCTTAATTATACCACAAATATGATTCAGGAAATTATTCTATACTACTCTATATCTTTGGGAAATTTTTGTGAAATTCTAGGTATAATTTTCTAAATTATCCTTACTTACTCGAATTTTTAGGAAATTACACTTTTGGCCAAACACGAGACGGTAGATGTACAATGTTACATCGTTGAGCCCACTATTTTATTTGGCCTTTGGTTAACCTTTAACTTCATGTTTCATCTTTATTTGGAAGGGCTCAATATTACCTCTATCCCTTTAAATCATTCAATCTTTCAAAACATTTTAGGGATTCCTGCCCAATTGGACTTGATAGCCTATTGTCACGGGTGACTCCTTGGAGTCCCACATCGGATAGGTGTGGAGGGGTCCTAGGCTATATAAGCGTGGGCGCTGCACACCCCACTAGATGCATCTTTTGGGGAGAGGGTAATGGCCCTGTGACAAGTGGTATCAGAGCCGACCCGCTCCGACTCCGATGTCCCGCCAAGCACCCCTCGGGGTGTGGGGTAGGTAGGGGGTCCCACTGTGACGAGGGCGTCACAGAATTGGGTGGGGGAGGATGTCACGAGTGACTCCTTGGAGTCCCACATTGGATAGGTGTGGAGGGGTCCTGGGCTATATAAGCGTGGGCGCTGCACACCCCACTAGATGCATCTTTTGGGGAGAGGGTAATGGCCCCGTGACACTATGCTAGTTAAGCTTGTTTTTGAGCTACCAGGCCCAAAATTAGGGACATAACAATTCATCACATAATTTGGGGTCCATAAGTTGTTCAACTTGACCATTCAAGGTCTTGGTGAGCATCACAAGCTTCCTAGGCACGTTTGTAGCTATTTTTTAATGTTAAACTTGTCCAAGTCAAATCGACCTTACTCAATGCATTAAGCCCCCTTTGATCGGATCTAAGTCACCTTTGACTTGGTTAGGTTGCATTTTCGATGTGGAATGCGGCGCTTCTCCGAATGGCCAAAATGACGTCATTTCACTAAGGACGATGTGTTTCATCAAAGGAGATGCACTATTAGGTGTGTTTCATTTTGGCCACGCCAAGTCTTCTTCAACCTCCAAGCAGGTTAACCCAGCCTGTTAGAGCTCCAGTGGGTCTGTCCAGACATGTCGATTTCTCTCAACCATATCTGTGACGTTAGATCTTTGTTCGACGCATTTTGGGTGTTGTTGGAATTGTCTTCTTTAGTACTCCATGCTCTTGTCCTTGGTTTGAGCCATTGAAATATTTTTCAAATACCCACAACCACAAATCCAAAGTACGCTCAACGTTGTTTGAATTTGGAAATATAGTTTTGAATGAACTCTTTAACCATTTAAAGTGATCTAAATTTTCATTATAATGCATGAATCAAAGAATCTAAAGCTATAACCACGAAGAGAATTTTCAAAACAATGACACTTGTGGCTGAAAATAAATGAAAATATGCAAACTCAGCATATTATTATAGCCTAATGAACCTTGAGTCCCTAATACTAATGACAAAAATAAAGGTAATTGGGAGAAAGACATGTTCAGGCTAGATCTGATAACTAGACCTTAGAGAAGATGTCAAAAAATTTAGACTAGTTCACACTACTAGAAGAGTGGAGTCCAAATGGTTGTGGCGCAGCAAACAGCACAAAAGAGAGATGCTAGAGAGAAATGAAATAGTCAAAGGCCTTCTATTTATAGTAGTGTTTGCTGATAATGATGATTCTCGAATATTTCCTTTTTACTTGGACTTGTGATATTAACTTTTTGATTTTTAGTGTATAGGTGATGATGTGAAACAACATTGTGCATCAATTGACCAAGAAGAATGAGATGGAACCACCTTGACTTGTGAGGGGCAAAATTGGAATTAAAGAGTTCATGTATGCATATTTTTTGTGGTATAAAAGAAGGCTTAAAGAGTAAAAAAGAAGTAATTGTCAATCCACTGGGGAATTAAATCTCATATAATTATTAATAACTAATACCTTCAAATGGTTTGAACAATTCTCAAATAGAAAAGATTTTGTTAATCCCTTATTTGCTAAAGCATCTGCAAGTTGATTCTGATCTCTTGAAATATATTGAATCTGTAGTTCCTATGAGTAGACGAATAATTTTTGAATTTGAGTATGTAACAAAAATGTATATTCTGTTAGTATTCGCATTTATCAGTCATGTATGCATATTTTATTTTAAGAGAGAAGAGGTAATGTTTGGACTTACATGGTTCCGTTACGGGTTACCTCAACTCTGTTTTGGGCCACACTATTCTAGTCTTGTACCTTTTTCTTTGGGCCATTTTTACAGACTTAAGCCCAATTTGATTGCAAAACCCTAGCCCACACTTAACCTAACCCTAACCTAACTTGTGTAGCTACCATCCATACTTAGAGGGGCTGAAGCGCATAGCATAGGGAGCACAACACAAAACACTTCTACATATTCTAGCTATAACATCGTCTTTTAACGTCAATTAAATAGGAAATCAACATTATAAAGGGCGGTGACATTTTGTAATAATATTGAAGTTGGGATAATATTAGGCATCGGCTATCTATCTGATGTCAACTTGAAAAAAACTATTAACATTTGCAAAAGATTAGATGTTGATTATCTAGATGATCAAATATCAGCCTAATTTTTGACATGTTCATTTCAAATTTTTGGGCTAGTTTTTTTTAAGAGCAATGTAAAAACTATTTGTACAAGAACTTTATCTATATAAGTAGTCTGGTTAATAAGAAACTTATCTATAAAATTTCATGGTAAAAAAACTTTATTTGGGTTGTCATTTTGAACTCAAAACTCTTATTCTAGAAAGACTTTACTTGTTGAATTATTGTTAATTAAATTTAATCAATTATCTAGTGTACAGATAAATGCGCTTTATTTTCATTATGTACATCGTTATCTGTGGTATGTATTTGTCTTGATATAAACATGCAAATAATGAATTTTATTGTGCATATGAAATATTGTCTATATGTATATAATTTGTTGATGCTTTTGGCCAAAAAAAAAAGTGTATTGATGCTTCAAAATTGTTTTGAAAGTAAATGTTTAATGAATATCAAAATTAAAATATTTTGATAAGATTACTGAAAATATGACTACATGTTCCAATATAGCCAGAAGCCATATAAATAAATATGCATCAATTTATTGAAGCTAAATGTCTAAATTAGTTATGAATCCTAAGGAATGAGATATTATGAAAAGAATATCAAAAGTAATTATGATGCTGAAGGAAATAAATTGTAGAGAAAAACACACAATGTTATCACAAAGCCTAAAAGGAATAGTTAAAAGCCCATAAGGTTGCATGATGTTTAATGTTCAATTTATTATAATTAATCTGTGTAAAATATTATAAGCATTTGATGTCATGATATGACATGTTTGTCCCTCATCCCCTCAAATTTTCTTTATTTCACTTTAGTTCTTAAATATTATAAATAATTGTAGTGAGATTTTTATGTGATTTGTTTTCAATCTTTATGTATATCTTAATATTTCAATTGAATTTATAATATATATATATATATATATATAATGGTTATAATAGTTCATGAAGCATTATATCATGCTTATTAGCAAATGATAAGCATAACCCATTTTGAGGTGGAAATTGTTGGAATACAAATATGAATCACGGTGGATAATTGTTCACTCTTATATTTTCTTATAAAGCCTAATTAATCTCTCAAAATGGATGTCACATTAAGATTTTAATGTGAATTGAAACATGTTACAGTAAACTAGAAGTTTACTAATGCAAACAAATTCATTGTTAGCATAACTTACTCAATCATCCAAGTCACATATTTAATGTAACAAATTATTTGAGATTATATATTAGTTAAGGCTTCATAAGAGTCAAAAGTGTTTGACTCAACATACACAAAAGACCTATTTGAACATCAACTTAAGCAAAAGTTTGTTAGTTTAACCCTTTCTATAATAAACGAGTGAGTTCCTCCAATTGAGTGAAAAAATAAAAATAAATAAATAGTTTCAGAAGACCTATATCATCATTCATAAAATAAAATATACTTTCGGTAAGGTATTTCATATGATATGATAATCAAAAGTTTGTCAATAATTCAGAATAATATTACAAGAAACCTGTAGTTTATATATGTATGTTTTACATTACCAGTTAGATCATTCTGTTATGCGGAAAAGAGTATGTGGAAATTAAATAGATATTGGTAATATAAGTAATTAAATGGGGGTGAAATATAAAATCAACAAAAATTTGAGACAGCCACTAAATGTCTCTTAACAAGTCATCCCCAGAAAATTATCTCTCAAGAGGGAGGATTACTTAAATTTGAAGATACAAATTTTCCTAACATCATTTCACAAGCACACCTAACACATCCAGAGGGCCATATTAATGGAGGAGTGTATCCATTTATATGTGAGCATGCTGAACGCCAAAAAACGCATGATCTCTTTAATCACACGCTTGGAAGATTCATACCAGAATGTTGAGCTACTATTGAGTTTATCTAGTACTTTTACGTAAATCGAGACAAAACTTCTCTCATATACTTATCTTGGATTGCGTAAAATCACTTAAAAAAATTATTCTCAAACATACCCGTAAACGACTGGTTTGCAATCAGATTCAAGTTTTAAAACTTGCATAATCTCGCCCTCTCCATTATATCTAATAAAATTCAAATCCAAAACCTTCTTTAGTCATTCAAACTGAATTTCAGACATTTCGTGTTGTGGGAATATTTTGTAAGTACCGACACAGGATATATTCCATCCATGCACACCTGCTTAATACAAACAGAAGACCCCAGAAATTCCAAATGTACACACTCCTGCAGGGAAAATTTGTGAACGTTTTTCTCCAGTCAAATCCAAATCAATGAAACTTAAAATTCATTTCTTTTTTTTTTTGTTTTTTTTTTTGGGGTGGGGGGGTTTATTGAGCAACACCAGACTACAAACAAAAATTACCAAGGGTATAACTGAATGGAAAAGCTACAGTAAAGAGCTAACAGAACTGAAGAAAATGTATTCATTAAAAAAGGAAATGAAGAATAATAAGATTAAAGGTGAGGAGATATTTAGCCAAGATTATCTTGATATTTTTTATTTACACTACATTACAAAAGATAGGTGAATGGCATATGCCCAAATTAAATGGAAGATAATTAATTTAGAGCTAAAGGAAAGGGCAAAACGAAGGGTGGCTGCTTCTTACACATTGATCCTTGCTTTGCTAAAATCATGCTCTGTGACAAAATGTGTTGAAGGGGAACTACCATCCGTGTACTTTCCTAAGATTGGGCAACAGGTGAGGCAGCGCCTTCTGCTTTTCGAGTTGCTTGCCCCGAAGATTTGTCAGTGCTGCGAACATTGTACCTTTCGTATACCTTCTCACGATTCTCTGACCACCATGTCTCTGCTTGATGCTCTCCAAATCTTCTCCGGCTGCAGATGCATTTACAAAAAAAATAAAATTTGCGAGGATGAATTAGAGAAAACGCAGAGTTCCTAGCTTTTGAGCCAATAGTAACCAGTATGAACTTGAGAAATATTCATGACGCAAAGTTTGCACGGAAGAAATAGGATTATCCATTTGGCAATGAACAACAGAGTTAATAAGATCATAACCCACATGCTTATACCAAATCCTTATTTCCCTCACCAAGGAAGGGTTATTACTGTCTAATCACCGGAGATAAAAATATACAAGATATTCAGAAGATAAATGACAATCAGTACCTGAAGCGCACCCGTTTTAGATCTCGTGTTCCATCCTTCAGGGCCATGAGAGTTATATATACACCAGGTTCATACTGTTCAATCCATTCTGCCTCAATTTGATTACCGTTTGCAGCCAGTACACCATCCTTTGATCTCAAACTACCCTCTCTATCCTGTAAATGCCCTGAATCTCTACTATCAATGGTATCTGACATATGGTTGCTTGTGGGAGTCATGCCACCATTGGGCAATTTAACGTCTGACGCTTCATTGGTCCCATTGGAGGTCACAAGCGGCCGGTTTTGCTGATAAAGACTAGTTCCATATGCTCCACATAAATTTCCCTCAAGCCTATTTGACAGAGATGATTCAAGCCCTACAGAGGCCAAGCTAGAGGCACTGATTGACTCGGCTCGGGAATGGTGCTCCACGTTTGAGCCAGGATAGTGGATGCCATTTAACTCCAAACCATTTGGTAGGTAAGCTGGTCTTATGCTCTCAGCATCAGCAGCTCCAGGAGGAAGCCTCTCAGCCAGATCTTTGAGCTGAAACCACGTGAAATGAGAATCATTAGGACACCAATATCATAAATAAGAAAAGAATAATAAAGATGATATAAGGCAAGGGCAGATTACCACTTTAAAAAAAAACAAAAAGAGAAACGAGCAAAACAAAAGGTACGCAGAATAATTCGGGCCTCTCTGCATCTTAAGCACTCTAGAACCCCAGAACTGAATAATCTAATATGATGTCACCAAAAAAAATATGAAGTGACATGATTCAAAAACCAATAAGAAAACCCAAAAAGGATTGTGGGGGAGGGAATTCTTGCCACTTAAAATCCATTATGATTCAAAATCATGAATAATTCCTGTTATATAGCCCAGTAAATTGTCCTAAAGCCCTTGTTACAACAATCTGTTCAATTGCATATGATAAATTGATAGGTTTAATATACGTGTTCTCTTTATCAACATAAAAATTAGAACAGGAATCTCAATACTGCATGCAACTTTATTACCTGTGCTGTAAGCGACTTTATAACTTCTTTTGCGGCTTTACATTTAGCAGACTCCTCAGCAGCAAGTGCAATAGCTTCCTGAGTTTTCTTTGCAGACCTTTGAAGCTCCAAATCTTGTCGTTCACATCTTTGCCTCAGGTTCTCAACCTATCCAAATTTAGATAAGATTCATCTTGATTTCTGGCACTCAACATTCAATTTCCTCCAATAAAGCAAATGTACATTTGTGTTCAAAGATTAAAAATTAACTTTTCTGGCCATTTGATAAACTATTGCAAGTAATGGCCCCAAAAAAAGAAAAGGACTTGCCCAATGGCCCCAAAATATATATATTTATATATACACACACTACTGTTCATGATTAACAAGGCACCATCATGAGCTTCAAAAGATAAAAGGCGATAGATTAGGAGTTGGGAGGTAACGAAATGGTAAATGCAGCTAAAACAATATTCTAATTAAAAGGGTGAAATATTCTATACCTCAGACCGTAGCTTCACCACCTCTTGATTTAAAAGTTCATTTGTTTTCTTTAAACTGTCAGCAATGCTTTTGGAGAAAGAAAGTCCAGATGTAGTTGGAATAGGTGTAGCAGAACGAGGGGGGCTTGGTCGTCTAGAGAAAGGGGACACAGATCTGGAACTTACTCCAGATGGTGCAAGAACTGGTCTTGGAGCTGCTTGTCTCAGATCAGCAGCCGTAGACAAGACCACATCCTTCAGTTGCAGCATTGAAGGTGCTTGTAAGGAGCGAACTAGGGCAAATGAATCAGCCTTTTTCCCCTGTTTCGCTGCTTTACTATCTAGCTGCTTTATCAGATCCATATTAGAGGGAACCACTTTAGATGCTCTTATCTCAGACTTATCTAACCTGTCCTTGTTTTCACCAGATAAGCGTGGCATCATATTCTTCCTATTATTACTGCCAACTTCAGCTACCTTGCTTAGTTTTGCATAGCAAGAATCACAAACTCGATAAGGCTTGCCAGGATTAGGAGCCAAAGCTGCTCTTAGCGCTTTCCTTGAACTGCATGAATGGCAGTGTACGAGTCCACAATTATAACAATTGTGCCTCTTTCGAGTGAATCCAAATGCCTGTCTACAAGCAGAGCACTGAGACTGTTCCGCACCTGATACCCATTTATGAAGGCATATTGCAGCAGAGTAATTTGAACCACATGCAATATATTTAACATGCCTATCCTTCAGAGCTTCAACCAGAGTTGGCATTTTCCTGTCTTCAACATCTCCATGACCCAACCTCCCATTTGCACCCTTTCCCCATGTAAAAACTTCATTTTTAGATGTTAAAACAGCAACATGGTACGCACCACATGCAATTTCTTCAATAGATTCTCCAGCAAGCTTGTCTTCAACCAAGCAAGGCACCTTTCCATCAGACTGGGGATTCCCAAGCTGACCATAAACAGTGCTACCCATTGTGAAAACATGTCCTGATGTCGTCAAGCCAACAGTCAAGCTGTGTCCACAAGCAATTTTATAAAAATTGTAGTCAATAAGCGAAGGCACACAAGTTGGTTTCAGCCGGGCTTCCTTGTCCCCATGTCCAAGGCGATTTTTGTCTCCATCACCCCACGTAAACAATTTACCTGATGATACACTAGCACTGGATTGTGTTACTATAACTTCTACCACAGCTGCAGTATGCCACACTCCACATGCAACAGCTATTGTCCTCAGCCCAGATAATGATTCTACTTCTTTAGGATAAGAAATATTTTCCCTATCTCCATGGCCCAAGACACCAAAGGTTCCATCACCAAAAGTAAAAAGCTGCCCACTTGAAGTTACCAAGGCTGTGTGCCATGGACCACAAGAGACTAGAGAAACCTGAAGTCCCTCCAGTGGACCTGCAATTCTCTTTGGTATCCAATGGCTAATATCAGTGCCATGACCCAGAAGACCAGCATTATGAGTACCATCACCCCAAGTATATAATTCCCCAGCCATTGTAACAGCACAGGTATGGAACTCACCACAAGCAACAAAATCAACAGTTGTAGAAGCCAATGCTTCAACTAAATGGGGTTGAAGCGCATTCTTCTCAACACCATGGCCAAGGCGTCCTCCAGATTCTTCACCCCATGTAAAAATTTCACCTTGTCTTGTGACTAGAGCAGCATGTTTAACACCACATGCTATATAATGTACATCTAAAACTACATTGGACTCCAATGGTCTGGGTAGAAGCACATCTGACCTTGAGCTAAAATAGCTGGCATTTCTATCAGCACCAACTTTCACAATGTTCTCACAGATTACCTCTCCCCATATGTATACATCCCCAAGAGCATCACAGTCATCTGGTGCTGAACCATGACTGGATGTACTTGGGGCACTTGAAACACTAACACGAAAAGCATCTGAACCAGATCCTTTCACTTGCATATTTGTTGGATCAGATGGTGCATGTGACCTTTCAGAATTAGAAGTATTCTCAGGACCAAAGGACTTTGGAGGAGAATTTGAATTAAAACTCAAAGAAACTTCAGGAGAGCTAATATCTTGGGATGTACCAACTGAACTTCCACTTGGCCGATTTGAAGTCAATTCCCTGTTATCCTGCAAGTAATTCAGCCAGAAAATATGACACTAGGCAGTTGCATAGGCTGCTTGATAACACCAATAGCAACACGTGAAATTCAAGAACAAGTAGTAATTCTGCATCATTTACACAATAAAAAACATCACAATAGAAACACTCTAGCTGTGTAATCAAGCACTCAATGCCCGAGATGTGGTCATAGAAGGGAATGAGAAAGTAAGTAGCAGTCAATTTTCAGTTTGAAAAAAACAGCATTATAGATCCTTTCACAAAACGAGATGCTAAACTAGGAAACAAAAGTAATAATCTCACTTAAGACAAATATATGGTTCCTCTACCACAGCACCAGCTAGGCAGAAAATCCTCCATCTGGATTTATCCCAAACAGTATTTATAGGAGACATCCTAAGACCCTTCACCATTCGCTCAAGACTACAACCACTCATCTCTCCCAATCCTATCATAGATCTTAGAATTTGAAACACAGTTAAACGAAAATAACTACAAAAACAAGTAGGTACATTTACATCAAGACAGAGGCCCCCATCACTCCATCCATCAATTTTGGACCGGCCACCATGACCAGAAGAGAGCAGGGATTTGAGGCCAGCAATCCAAACTTCTGCCTCAGGTTTATCCTTGCAAATCTTCAAAGCAACAAAAAAATCATTATAGCAACACCCTAAATAAAGAAAATAGAAACAAAATGATGAGATATTTATACATATAAATTCAAAAGGCATCACCAACCAAGTCAAGGGATCGCTTTCCGTTGTCGTAAATAAGTGAAAAGGACAGATAATCCTTCTCAGGACGCAAATAACGTTGGAAAACAGCCTGCCATAGAATTGAAGTAAATAGAGAACACTAGAGTAAGTCATCAAATTATATATAGAAATCGATTAGTTTAGATCAAGTTATGGAATAATAAAGCATTTCAATTATGCAATAGATGTGTAGAGATCTCACAGTTCTTTGTCCAGGAATAATTCTCGAGACAGAAGATAGCTTCAGACGTCTTTCTCCACTACTTGATATCCAAACTAAAGATGATTCATCCTGTACTTTCAAAATACTTTAATAAGGACGAACAGAAGGGACTTGAAAAGTGCAAAAACAGTATCCTATAAATATATGACTAATAAGTTCATGATCTACAACCAAGGGAGAATAGTTAAGATGCATGTTTGTTAGAATGCATTAATAAAATATATAAGCTATAAAGCATTGATCAAAATATGTAACATAAATGCCAGCAATAGAGCTATAATATCACTATCAATATTACTATCAATGTGTACTTAAAGTGAGGAAATAACACTTACATGAGTAGCAATTCAGTAAATCTGACATAAATAAAAGATAATAATAACAATATTGTGTTTCTTTTATTTGATCTTGTAAACAGTATTAATTATTCTATCAGCTCAAAAATCACTGAATATGGCCTCAAAAGCCAAGGTGATCCATAATCACTGAAGCCAGTACTTGGCAAAGAGACCAGACAAACCGTCATCACTAATCCTGAGATGATGTAGATGATATAACCTAACCTTTCATTCCAAGCCATGAAATTTTAAGAGAAATACCAATCAACAGCCTGCAACCTACAACTATGGTGCTATATTACACCCAGAAAAATCCATAGGCAATGATCAATGGTCCAAATTTTAGCCAAGATCTGTAAGGTACATGTGGAATATGGGCAACATGGAACTAAATCAAGGTGTAGTCATCCAATTCCTATCCAAAGAAAAAGGAAAGAAAATGGGCATAAACAACAAAGGAGCAGAGTATGCAGCCCTAAAGTTATTTGGATGGTAACAAATTATTTAATCACCATACTTCACATTGCTTCTTAAACCTTCTCCAAAGATAAATAAATAATGCTTCGAAAGCTCTCTCTTGTTGAAAGCACAAAAGTATATGAAATGAACAAAGGGCAAGTATTTCAGAGACGGCAAGCATAACCAGAAACCATTTCCACAATAATTACACATTTATGTACTATCCAATCAGTTAATCAATCAAGTGTAGAATCCAAATACACATAGCTTTTCTTTAACTCACATTGGGAAATCAAAATGAAGCAAAACTTACATTGGATAGTCGAAATGGACAAAACTTGGGCTTTCCCTTGCGACCATATTTAAGCAGCTGAGCACCCTTTTTTAAAGCTATCAAAGCCTGCAGAAATTAAGATAGAAAATAATCGCAACACATAGAGCTAAGGCATCTAATTATGATAGGAATTATTAACGAGGTCAAAAAAAAAATAACAGATGAGATTCAACACGTAGAGGTAAGTGAATGATGAATAATAAGATGACCTAAGCCATGTAATTCATTAAATATTATAAAGTTGCATTAGGAGGGGGGAAGGCTTTACAAAGTGAAGTTACTTAAAAGTACCAGCTCTTTACCCGTCCCTTCTCAATCATCCATTTTAGCAATTGCATCAACACTGAAGACCTTACCCTTTGCTACTGGATATGAAGCCAGGAGGCTTCTGAACCGTCTTTGCACAAGTAAGTGCTGGACCCTCAATGAAATGTTACGTAACACTTCAAATAATACTAATACTAGAGTTTTTCTTTTCACCAGGTTCTTATCATATCATGTGTCCATTTCACTATTTTTTGCTACTTAGTCATCTATCAATGCCCCTATGACTATACGCCCTACACTCAAATTTGATCAAATTTTTAGGTCAGACATAAGCAGACCTTCGATTTGGCAATGCCAAGATGAAGCAACTACCATCAGCTTATCTCACCACATGAAATATGATTATGTAGGCTCACAATCCAAACTAAATCAAGAAAGGCTCGGTCACTTAAGTTACAATAATCTATTCTTCAAATGAATGAAAGCTTCTATTTGATTGAAGATGCTATAGAAATAAGAAGAAAATATCAA
This sequence comes from Vachellia collinsii, assembly GCA_006871305.1. Taxonomy (NCBI): domain Eukaryota; kingdom Viridiplantae; phylum Streptophyta; class Magnoliopsida; order Fabales; family Fabaceae; genus Vachellia; species Vachellia collinsii. The sequence continues at coordinate 14,496 of QFDD01003762.1, forward strand.
TGAAAGGCTGAATAATTTATTTTAAACAACACAAGAAAAGCTACAAGGTGCTGCACAATCCACATTTCATCATCAGAATAAAGCATCGGTTGGCATACTCACAAGTATGCCAGTTAATGTGTTAACAGCAGAATCAATTTACCAATAATACATCTCAGTGCATTCCATTCAAATACAGGCAGAAGTGCCCATATCTGCAATCTAAGAAAATACCCATATTTGGGGAAAAAAAAAAGGTAATAATAATAATCTCATTTACAAGCATTGAATCATGTAATAAAAAATTTTATCCTATGTACAAGCATTAAATCATGTAATCTAGCTTTCTAGCAAACTTGAATTCATAGACAGAACATTATCAAATTAATTACCGAATACAAATAAGACCAAATAAATGTATTTCTCGTTATATTTTGGCCTCCGTATTTCATCTTCCCCTTTCATGGTCTTTCCGGAAGAGTCAAAACTCAAAAGAAACCCCAAATTTCCGAAGCTGTCGAGATACTAAAATGCACAGTTCTACTAACTTCTAGAATCACTTTCACAGGAAGCGAAATAAAACACCTCTCATGTACTTTTCCATCATATTACGTATAATCACTTTCCAAAAGCTAATTCCAAATAAGCAATTAATCATAGAACTCTATCGATCAAGTATGCCAAGAAGAAGAAGCCTGATTCCCGTATCCTTTGAGAAAATTCGAAAACAGAAACTAAAAGAAAGCAGCAAAATTAAAGCAGGGTTAACGCGAAAACAAGCTGTTTCGCACTAAATTTTTAATCCAGAGACAAACGCACCTGTTCAATATCACGGTCGGCATTCCCGTACTTAGCAAGATCTGCCATTCCATGTGAGAAATTGACGAAAACGCCACCACCCTCTGCGATCGCTGGCCGGAGCTCCGGTCATCATAAACAACTCCAACCTCTTCCGTACAGAACCATCCACTTCCACGCCCAATCACAACCTCTCCCTCTTTCTTGAGCAAACCAAGTTCCTTCTTCTCGCTCTTGAACAAACAAAGCCCAGCAGATCTGCTCTTCTTCACAGAATCAAAAATCCCAGCAACTTCATTGAAAATTTCAAGTCAAAAAATAACGTCTTCAACTCATGGACTGACTTGGACCAGGAAGGGTTTACAAAAAAATAAAAAGAAAAAACAAAGAAAGAGAAAGGCAAACCAGGTATCCGGACCTGGAAAAAGCAAGTTCTCCGAAACGTAGAGACGGTGCACAGCACAATGAACAGTTGCAGTAAGGAACTTCCGGCAACGAATGTGGGCTTCGGCGTCGGCAACCGGGTCCGGCAGAGGAGGAAGCAAAACTCTGAAGAGAGAATCGAAGACTATAAAGTAGTACTTGTCAAAAACGGAAAAGATGCAAAATTAAAATCTCACGAATAAATACGAAAAAGCGGAACACGACCTGAGATAAACATTTGTCCGAAGCCCAAAAAAATTTTTGTTGGCAAAACAGTTGATTTACGTGAAAAGATTACAATTATTAAATAAATTATTTTTTAAAATATTTATGAATTTTATTATATTATATATTAATTAATAAATTAAATAAATTAATTTACATATTTATTTATATTTATTAATTCTAAATTAGTTAATTTTCTCTTAAGAAGTGGACTTAGTATTTTTTAATATTCTATATGTGTTGTATGTTTTGTATTAATATTTATTGGTTAAATTAGATTCAGCGCACACCATAAAGTGTAATTTCTTTGTATTACATCTTTTCCATAATATGAGAGTCATTTTACTTTTTTTATGGATTAAAACCTAAACAATTTACTTAAAAATATTTATTTATATGTATCATTAGATTATATGTTAGTCTATAAGTAAAAAAAATTAGTTTGAAAAAAATAATAAATATAAATACTTTAAAATAATATATTTAACTTCTTTAATCTTTTAAAAAAAAAGTCATGTTATGTTAGAATACCAGGTAGTATCATTTAAAGTTCTAAAGTGTTAGAATGGCTAGCACCCAAGAGGGGTGAATTAGGTGTTTCTAAAATTTTTAACCAAATTATCAATCAATCAAAAACTATATATATAGATAAAGTAAGTAAGATATCACCAGAAATTATTGATAAAAATAAAGATGACCACACATCGATTTTTTTCTGACTCAATCATTCTAAGCTATATCCAGCCCCAGAGCACTAGCAATTTATAGATAAAGTATGTAAACATAGATAAAAAAAGTAAGAAACATAGATAAAAAAAAGTAAGAAACATAGATAAAAAAAAGGTAAGAAATCACCATAAATTATTGATGATAAGAGAAGGATGACTACATAGTGATTTATCCTGGTTCGGTTCTTCTAACCTACGTCCAATCCCCAAAGTACCTCTAAAATTTTCAATTCACTATATCTCTCAAGTTTAATCTTGGGTACTTGAGAATCATTACAATCCCACAAATTTGAACTGGGTACTTGTGAAGCCATTTACAAACTCTCAAGTTTAGTTAGGTACTTGAAAACCTTAGTCACTCCCCATTACCATTTATAAGGTTACAATCTCTATCCCACTCAAGATTTCTCAATCTTGAGTAACTCTAAAAAATATAGATTATTAAATTGAGCACACTTATCTCTCCATGAAGTAGATTATGATGAACACTGAAGAATAGGATGTGAGTATAATTTCAAAGTTATCTAAGTATATATGTGCGATTAAGAGAATATTAAAAGTTTAAGGACACATTTATTATAATTCTTACAATTGCTTCCTTAAATCTGTTGAATGCATTTAAGTCATGTAGTTAAGAAGTATACATTTTTTGGAGCATTCTCATTTTTCTTACTCGTTCAGTTTCAAGAAGCCAACAACTAAGATAAGCTTACTCTACCGATGTCTACATGAATAGCTTTTCAATATGAATGCATGCTAGTGCCTCAAAATCTGATTCTAGGATCTCCTTCTCTCTCTTGATTTTTCTCTCTTGTTTTTTATTTTTGAATTCAGATGTGTGTACAATGAAGAACTCTAACCATCTATTGATAAACATTCAGAGATTATCCTTTGAATTTCGAAATCTATCTTTTATCAATTTCAAAATTCAAATCTTATAAGAAACTTTAAGTCTGACAAATTAAATAAAAGGTGATTTTATCTAAATTTGTCCAATAGATTTAATTTAACAAATTTATTTAATTTGGATAAAGAGTTAAGATGATAAGATTTAATTTATCTCCATAAATTAAAACAAAATATAATATCAAGATAGATCAAACTTTAATTTATCCTTATAGATTAAATCCAAAATCTATCTTTTAAATCAAGATTTAATTTATCTTTATAAATTAAATCCAAAATCAATCTATTAAAAGAAATATAAGATATTATATCATTATCATATATAATATACATATGAAATATATACATATATAAATATATGAATATAAATGTCTGAATTTATATATATACATATTTATCCTCCCTAGAATAATCATTGTATCTAAATCAATAAATCTGGACATTTCAGCTCATGTTGAGCTATTTTGTGTGCGATATTGTAGGCTCATATAAAATTAGTAGTAAACCAATGACTCTTCATCTAAAGCACTTCATTACATATTCAGAAGCATTATGGTTTAGGTGAATCGATTATTAAACTCCATAGATTAAAAATTGCATTTTGATTCTTGGGTAATTTCATATTTTTAGTCAAACTTTGAAAATTCATAACTGATTATAATAAAATTGAAATAGAGTAATTTAAGTCTCCATTTGAAGCTTTTGAATTCTTCTACAAGGCAAAAATACTAGCCAAGATTTACTCATGTTGAAATATCACAAAATTCTGGAAAGAAACAATATTCATATGGTAACTTTTCCTTGTTCCAGTTTTTGTCTCAAACTTTAGAAATTCATATCTTTCATTGTACACATCCGAATTTAACAAATTAGGACTTGTTTTGATCTTTGGAATGTGTCCTTAAAAACTAGAAAGTATCACCAATTTTTGTTATCCCTTACTTTAACATTACCTTAACTTCAGTGCTTTTTAAGGGTATTTGATCCCTTCTTTACATAATAACATAAAACTTTTGTAACATTAATACATGTAACTTGCCTTTATATTTGCTATGGCATATTTATCATAGCAAAATAGTGTATATACAGTATACAGCATGGGATTTTAACGTGATCAACAATTTATAGCAAAGCATTGCCCTAAGAAGTCCATTTCTCCTTCCACTTACCATTTCCTCTTGCTTTCTCTTTTCTTTTAGAAGCTTGTGACCTAACATGGTTAGTTTTTTGGAATGTAAGATTCAAAGAATCTTAGTAGCAAACATGTACCACTCAACATACATGACATAGCTTGGCAATTATAAACACACAGGCCTATAGCATGTCTTACACATAATCATGTATATAAATGCATGATTTTAAATAATATAGAAAACAAACATGTGAATTCATGTAAACACAACCAAGCATAAAGGGTAAAGTTTGCTACCTTGGAATTTTACTATAGGGTAGGGTGAAGTTCGTTACCTTAGAACTTTACTATCTCCCTCTTGTTTTTTTTTGTTTCTCTTTCATTCCACACTAGGATCATCATTGTCCAAGCTTCCATTCTTACTTCAATAATGTCCAATGGTCATAAATAAACATCATATACGAATTCATTGGGACCATTGAAACTATTACCTCTTCTAACTACTCTTACTTGATCTCTTTAACTCTAACTTTGCACTTTAAGATCTACCAGCTTAAAAATTAGTCCACCATGCTTGTCCCCTATGATATTGCATGTAGACTCCATTTTTAAATTTAAATAGATCAAAAGAAACCCCATTCCCTTTCAACTACTCAAAACAACAACATAAGGAGGTTATTGCACAAAATTTCAATTTTAGTCTTAATGTTTCTAAACTTGGTTTCTCACTTGTATCCTATACAATGTTTCACTTTAAACTCATTGGAAGCATTACAATTATCAAATTCCAACTCCTTCTTGTTGTCCTATTTAGACCGAAATTCTTCTTGGAAATGGAAGAATTGCTTTTCATGATTTCACTCCATAGACTTCCATAATCTGATTTCTAATCACCTCTAGACTCATGAATCAACCTTAAATCATTATTTTACTCATTTTCTAGAAATTTGGGCAGCACCTCCCCTTAAGGTTATTATTTCCCAAAATTACAACAACACAATAATAACCACAACAAGAGCCATAATCATCAACAACAACACCAATAGAGTCTAGTTTCAAGACTTACATCTTCCCTTTCTTTACTCTCATGTGGATTAGACAAAAAGCGAACATCTGCATAACCAATTAGTTTATACTTGGATACACTTGAGCAAATAACCTCAACCTTTACTGAGTATCTAATTATCATTGGGAACATATTCCTTAAAATATACCATTTCTTGGTATAACAATCTTCTTTGTCTAGTTCTCTTTATTTTCTACCCCAAGGATATTACTAAAATTGCTTAACTCTCATCCTTTCTAACTTTTTGATCATTTCTCGTTCACATGATCACTCATTTTTCATAATGCCAATTATCATAATATTTAGCATACATAAATCATTCATACATTTCTACTAAGTAGGCATTATAACAGACATGATCAAACTAAACAGGAATGACTTCATATAGAGCAATGACCTCAAACTCATAACTCTAGTTGGATCACTTATGTAACCCCAATCATGTCATAACCTCGGCTTTACCTGAACCAAGCTCTACTACAAAAATGCAACATCTTCAATTTAGAGCACTTTATTATGTATACGAAAAATGCTACGGTTTAGGTGAATTAATAATTAAAGCCCTTAAATTAAAACTTACATTTTAATCCTCGGTTTATTATTCATTTGGTACTTCCAGATTTTTTGCCCAACTTTAAAAATTTATAATTAATTCTAGAAAAATTTAAATGGAGTGATTTAAGTCACCATTTAAAGCTCTTGTACTCTTTTGTAGGGGAAAAAAATAATAGCTAGGCCTTATTCATGCTCATAAAATACAAAAATATATAAATATGCAACTATTCATATGGTTAATTTTCCATTTTCCACATTTTTACTCTAACTATGGAATATCATAACTTTCATTATACACATCCAAATTTAGGAAGTCTTATCTTAAACCTTGGAATTTGTACTTTTATGCTGGAAAGTTTTGTAGCTTTCAATTCCACTTGCCCTGTTTTGTTTGAGTGGGCCAAATGTTTACATAGTTCCTAAGAATTATTTTATCTTACAAGGCACTTTTCAAGATTATTGCTCAACAGGTCTTGGTAGATTATATAATTTAGGCTTATTATTGAGTTTCTAAGCCCAAAATCAAGGATATGACAATCAAATCTTGCAAAAGAAATTGAATGGTTGAGAAGTATCACAACCCATGTGTCTCCTCAAATGTGTTTGAGATAAGATCTATACATGAAATAGATTGAATAATGAATGGACATGTGTAATCCATAAAACATGTGACTAGACAAAAGAATTTTCTCCAAACACCTGTAAACCATCAAATCAACATGTTATTAGAAGCTAAAACAAACACCGTAGCATGCAATTTATACTGTATACGCTTGTATGTAAATCCGCAATAAGGGACATAGATGGAGGATCCTTATTCCATTACAATGTGAGTCCCAGGAAGAATACAATTATGTCAATTGTGTCAATTTGATTAGATATCTTGCTTGACATTTAACTATTAAGATTCGCATGTGGAATAGTACAATTAAGTCTTTTTGTTTTTATTCTTTATGTAATTTTACTATTTAAAAAAGGATCATTTTGTATTTAATTTATTATTAAAAAGATTGGATCTATCTTTTAAATATTTTGAATAATCTTAAGAATCTTTAGGATATATTAGTAGTTTATATTTTAGGATATTCTTGTAAATATATGAGTACTAATTAGGGATCTTAAGGATATTATTTAATATCAATATCCTAGATTTAATTTAAGTAGACGACATCATGTTATTATATTCTTTTTTTAATATTTTGAGTCATATCAGGGTTAATAAATTTCCTTATTTAAAAAGTAAGTTGTATTAAGTTATTTCTCAAAATAAATGAGAAGTTTTTACTTGACAATATTAACTTGTATTTTGTATTTTAGGTAGAATAAGGTTGTGTGACGACCCCTTTTTACTAAACAAGGCTTTTAACTTAATTAACAATTATCAAACAAATAACCATGGTTATAGAAATTTTTTTTTTTTCAAAAACTTTATATCACAAATTCCAAATTAACACTTTAGGATCCAGGGCACAACATCACCCACAAATCCACACATAAGACTAAGGGCACAATTATCACAAGGGTTATAACCCAGCC
>QFDD01003763.1:0-22839 GCA_006871305.1 Vachellia collinsii
CACACACACATATGTGACACACACAGATTCAAGCATAGGCATTCATATTGATATATATTTTGAAGCACATGCAGATTCAAGCACACGCTTTATAGAACATATTCAAATACAAAAGAATTTGCCATTTTGATTATGATCAGAAAGATTGGAAGGAAAATTTTAATTCCAAAGAAAATTTTGGGAAAATCATACCTAATTGGAAAATGCCAACTTGACTCAATCAAGGCTAAAGCTTCATATTATAAATTTAAGAGAAAGAAGATGAGAGAGAGAGAAAATTAGATAACCATGGAAGAGTGAGCTTTTATTCATTATCTCCAGAGTGTACATAATACATATGTGATATCTTATATTTATACGTATGAATATACGGTATTAGGATAAATCAATAGCTTAGATTACATGAGATAATAAGGGGATACATAATCGAGGATAATGGAAGATATGAACATCCGTATAATAATATTCATAACAATTTCATATATATATATATCAATAATGAGAGTATACTCCCTTTTCTAGCAAAAGAAATCGTGCATGTATGTATTCTTCCCTATCATATGTTCAACTACCATGTTCACACATGCAATGCGATTTCCAGATAATGACAAAGATCTTGGTGGCTTCTGTTAGTGGAGTATATGGTTGACTACTTAAGTTTATATGAAGTTTTAGTTTAGCCCATTACATTTAACAAGTACACTTTTAGTCCTCTCTTCTTAATGTCATTAGTTTCACTTAACGGAAAACGTTTCCTCAATAAATTTAAATGGTGATTCTATAATTAATTGATGTTAAAATATGCTTAAATCAAAACTTAAATTTGTTTTTATTTTATATATTTATTTTATATTTTAAAATTTAAGCATGTTTTTATCTAGATTTAATTGCAGAATTACTGTTTAAATTTGTAGAGGTAACATTTTCCAAATAAAACTAATGGTGTTGAGAATAAAATATTAAAAATGTAAGTTTTAAACTTTAAGAACTATATTGAAACTTCTTATAAATTTAAATGATTGAATGTAAACTTTAGCCTAATTATTATTATTATTATTATTATTATTATTATTATTATTATTATTATTATTATTATTATTAGTTTAGATATTCAAATATCACTACTACATAATTATGATTTAACATCACATTTTAACGTTGGTTAAATAGAAAACCTATAACATTCCGAAATTTGACAAATGTGATATGAAATATAATTAAGGCTTTAGAAAGACAATTACAAAATTTTGAATAAAAAATATTTTAAGAAAATTAGAGAAAAAATAGTGAATTACCCAAAATTTATTGGAATGATTATTCTACATGTTAACGGTCAAATTTTGGAAGAAACTTGATTGTTGGAATGAAAGATTTATTATTGCAATTGTGGAATTATTGGACTAAAAAAAAAGTTTACGCATGCCTCACACGTGGCAGAAGCTTTAATGCCTCTGCCCACAGCTTGGCTTCCTCACTCATTTTCATTCATGTCTTCTTCTTCCCGTGGAACTTGAACAGAGCGAGAGTGAGAGAGTGACAGGGAGAATTTTACCGGAGGGAGGCGTCAACAGTACGTACAAGCTCCATTTCTTGTTCAGGTGAGTCTTCTGAGCTTCTTCCCACTCTTAGATTTCTCTCGGTCTCTACATTTTGGAATAGGGGGAATGAATAAAGTTGATGAATAAGAGGAAAATGAGAGATTCTACTGATTAAATCATGAAATAAGCAATTGAAGCTTTATTTTTTAGTATCAAGCTTTGTATGTAATTGATTCCTCCGATCTATAAATTTTAAAGTGTGGGTTTGCTATTTTTGGGAGCACAACATGATTTTCCCTTATGGTTGGGTCTGAGAAGATTAAATCTCGGTTTTAGACTATGAATTATGTCAACTGCGCATGTGGATTATCGGTTTGGGTGTCTTGGGTTTCTCTGAAAGCTGGATAATAGAGGCTAATGCTACCTAATGGGTGTTAAGAAGTTATTTTAAGTGAAAATCTTGGTTTGCATGTACTGGGTGTGACAAATTGAAAGCACAGACTTTTGATTTCTATGGAATCACTGATAGAGGTACAAAAGGCATCTTACATGGCAACTTACGTGGTAGTCAAGGTGGTATTATGCATGTCAATCATGATACCCATGTTATGCAAGAAGAGTCTGACCCGATCATTATAACTCAACAAATAATATTTGGGCTTCAATTAGCTAAAATAAAGACCTATGATGTTAGTATATTTGTTGAAGGTGTTAACCAGACCTTAGTCATGCTTATTAAGGCCCATATGCATACTTTCATGACCCATTAAAGCTTAAGCACGTGGGAAATGATGAAGATCCATGAAATTGGTGTAACATAAGCATGGAAGAAGCCCTAGATGACGTATAAGGCCCATGTGCAGTCTAGATTAAAGAATTCACATAAACTACCATGTGACAAGCATGTGCCTTGGAGGAGAAGCATAAGTGACATCCAAGAACACTCAAGAAGCATCTAGAAGACTTCCTTATGTATTAATTTAGATGTAATTTCGTTTTTATAAAGTTTTCTTATTTATTTCCTTTGAATAAGGTCATTTGGTCAAATATTCTTCTAGAAGATCTTGTTTTTGTTTCCTATTTTTAGGTAGCTGACTTTTACTTCAAGTTTAAGTAGTTTTCTAATTTCTTTAGGTTTGAATGGTGCCAATCAATTAATTAATTATCATAAAGGCATAGTTATAGCAATTAAGGCTTAGGGTTTTATGTTCTAGAATATTCTATGGTAGCCTATATGTTACCAACATTTTTGTACTTCATGGGGGAGATTTTAATTAGTAAGAACTCTGATATTTTTGAGAATTATATTCTCTAGTGTAAGCTTTGCTTACATCTTTGTATTCTTGTGAGAATACTTTGACATTATCAAGGAAGTGATCAACCTTGTGGTGTCTTTATAGCTAGGGTTGTACGAGATAGGTTCTCTTAAGGTCCTACCTACAATCTTCGTCCCGATTTTCACACTTATTTCTAGCCGATCCGTTTTCGATCATATATCAATCGCCCTTGTCTTTTTGGAAAATCTCAGAAGGAAAGGAGATAATGATTGTGTAATATGTGTTTAAAGGCATAAATGAGATGTAGGCATTCCAATATTAAATAAATGTCAGATTGTGAGTAAATAAGGTATAAGAGGATGCTTGGAAACGTTGTAATGGTCAAAAAACAATATATATATATATATATATATATTCATATAGACAAACCTTTCAGGTAGAATTAAGCCATGGAAATTTAGGAATACTAATGTTTATTGAAAGAGATCAGCACCTTTTGAAGCAATTTTGGCAGCTGCTTCTAATATAGCATTCTGACATCTGATTACAGCATTCCTCAATAGAATCAATTTTCTCACAAGTAGTAAGAAGCTTAGAAGTATCCATTGTGTCATGAAACTCATTTACATCTTTGAAAATTGATGAATGTAAGTGGTATTAAGGATGGTAGTAATCTAGAAATCTGGAAATTCAGATTTACAGCAAAGGTTCTAAAATGGATATATATAGAGGTTCATTGAAGTTTAAAATTACTGCTGGAAGTTGTTGTTGGATAGCTGTTTTTGAGTGGATTTTAGTGCACATCTCAAGCTTTAAAATAAGACATAGAACACATTATTTGGATTATCGAAGTGTGAGTTATGAATTTTTCAAATTGGTTCAGAAAAACTGAAAAATCGTATTTTTCTGATGAAACAACTGACTTTGAGAAGATTTTTAAATAGTCAAATGGTATTTGTTGATAATTAAATTCGGTAAGAATATAGTACTCATAACAAGCTTTAAAATGAGTACCAAAATGCCTTATTTGGACAAGTACATTGTAAGTTATGAATCAATAAAGTTTGATTCTTAAATCTAGAAATTTTGAAAAGTTGTTTGACAAGCAGCAATTTTTGGGCACTGATTTGTGAATATGTGTTGACCATAATTAGTGAATGACAATGTTCATTGAAAGAGAATAAAGAGAGCTTCAAATAGAAGCTTGAACCATTGTATTTGGAAGTATAAGGGATAAGTTATGATTTTTCAGAAGCAATTGAAAAAATTCAAAAGCCAGGGAAAGAAAAATAATGTAAAGGGGTAGAAATGAGGTTAGGAGAGAAAGAGGAGCTTAACAAAGCTTGGGGAGCATATAATTAACGTAATATTATACGTGTATATTTTTAGGATTTGCCATCTGTTTGAGTACCCTGAGGACTTATGGAAAAGGGAATACCAAGGAAGGTAACGGTAAATGAAGGGAGATAGGTAGAAACCCTTTTTATCATATTCTTATGTATTTAAGTTTGCATACTTGGTTGTGCCATATTTATTATGTTTGCTGTGATATGCTAAAAAAACAATTGTATAGTACTTGCTTGGTGCGAGGAAGTTCTACGAGATAGTTACCCTGAGCTAATTGTGTGTTATGCGAACTGATATTTGTCCATGATCATATGATGTGTAAATCTGCTGATATGAGACCTCATATGTGTACTGTTGCCATGTAAGAATGTGGCTTGTTTTTTGCTTGATTGTGAATTTTATATATAACTATATGATAAATTGTGGTTTCTACTAGGATTATCAAATCTCACCCTCCCTTTCAAATAAATACAGCTAAGGCAGGTAGCTCAAAAGGCAAGGAAGTGATGATAAGGGAAGCATAGAAGGTGAGAATGATGGATAATGAAAAGAAAGATGGAAGAACCCCTTTAAATACAATTTTGGTTTAAAGAGTAGTTAAGGTTTTATTTTGATTTAAGCCTAGATGGCTTAGATGGTTATATATAAATTTGTATAAATTATGTATATAGTGGATATGAGACTAAATGTGGCTGTGAGAGAATATCTCCCCACAAGATACTGATAAATGTTATCATCGATGGATAACGAATAGAGATTAATGAGTTAATGCGAGTAGAAAATCATAGAGAAAGATTATTTGTTTTAAAGAAAACTGTTTTCATACTATAAATATAGATTAATGATCCAGGATCAAACCTGGTTCGATGGATCTATATGAAAAACAACTTTATATAAAAATTGTTTTTAAAAAGTTTAACAAATTTTCGGAAAATCCCATTCTAAATAAATGAGACAGCAGTGTGTTTTATAAACGGCAGGAATCTTTTGCCTAGATAATTTTTATCTCTAAGCTAAGATGATTTAGAATGAGCATGATTAAGGAAAAGGTGTGACAAAACCATCATAATAAAAAAGGTGGTGACATTTTTGTGCAGTTTGCAATTGCTCAAATGTAAGTTATTTAACAAAACTGATGACTAATGTATATTGGTGAAAAATCATTTATATATTAATTATATTAGTCATCAATTATTTGGAAAACCGATCACTAATGAATACCAGGTGAAAAGTCAATCAAATATTCATTATATTAGTCATTGGCCTAAAGCATATTTATAAAAAAAAAATATGTTTTGGCACATTTTCAACGAAATAACCTTAAACAATAAACATAATCAAATAATTAAATGTTTTTCTTTTTCATAAATAAAATATGATGTTGGTTGCCTTGAAATAAAATGCTTTATAAGACTAAGATTCAATCTTTTTATTGTTTAATACAAGTGTGTTATTTGCTTCTATTTTGAATAATTGTTTTCTTTGTTTACTTTACATCAATAAAAAATGACTTTGTCAATGTTATATAGGGAAAAATTTATTTGCAAAACTATTAAGAATCAAATGAAATATTCTTGAAAATGAAGTAAATATTTTTAAAATAAATGATAAATACTTAACATAATAAATAATATTTCTTTTAAATATGCTTGAAAAGTATGAGTTAAGCAAATAAAAAACACATATATTTAAAATACACTTGAAATTGCAAGTTATATTATATGAAAAATATAACTACAAGACAAGTCAAATATTCAAAAATAGCAAGTGAAAAATTGGTGGGCTTAAACGGGTTGAAGATTGCAAGTTTCTAACATCGTTATTTAAGCAACCAAAGTCTAAAAGCAAGAAAAATTTGAAATTTAACCTAATCACCGTCAATTGATTCATTTGGCTTTCACCAATGATTCCCCACCATTTCCATTCACTTCCTCCTCCATTCGCGTTGTCATTATTACTATACATATTTACCCTTTTTAATATTTTTCATTGTTTTTGTTTAATTTAGTTTTCGGATTTGGTATTGGAAATTAAAAATAGATTGTTTATGTGATGTTTTGTTGAGTTCAAAACAATATTTTTATACTTCGTTGATGGTTTGACCAGTTTAGCAGTTTGGAATGGAGTTTTTTTCGTTCTTTTTTACTATGTTGCATTGTGATTGTGTTTTCTTCTTCATCATAGGCATTAAAAGTAACTTGATTTATTGACATGCCCTAAAATTTAAACGTGATCGGCATGGAATATGAGAGACCTCATATTCCTTAAGCCTTTGATTTTTAAATATAAACTATTTGCCAAACTGCAAAATAATACGATATAGTCTCTTTTCTCAAGATTATTGCACAATGATATGTTTGGTGTTATCAAAATATTAGATTTCTTATAGAAATTTGGTAGATTCTCCTCTATAAAACAAACTTTTTGAAAGTTCTACAATTCCTAAAAACTCATAACAACATTTGGAGTAATGTTCCACCATAGCATATACATATTCCCCAAAATATAGTAGAAGCACATGTATACTGCCTATAGACTACGTAAAGCATCTAACCTTAAAAAAAATACATAAACATATGTTTTTATATATATATATACACACCAAGCAATAGCTACCAAAATAAGTCAACGACTTGAATAGCAATAGGGAGGCTCTTCACTGCTCAACTAGAGGGATAAGGTCAACTGAACTATTTGAAGCCAAAAGTAACTTTTTGGTGAATAACGTCTCATTCATAAAATTTAATGAAATTGAAGGAGTTAATCTAAAGAATTTAACTTGATAAATGATATAACAATAAATCTCAATTTATACATGATATAATCAAGTCATAATTGCAGCTGCGTAATAAATCCTTCATTAGATTATTTTAAATACATTATAAAACAACTTGTTGACAGAATCAATTTAGAAAGATAATTCTCAAATCCCTTATTTTCGTAGGACTTCAACAGAACGTAATAACAAGCATGGACACACAGTCCATGAGAGTAAATAACTAAACGCAGCTTGAGGCCACAAAAACAAGCTTGAACACAAAGTCCACGAGGGTAACTAACCAACAAGCGTAGCTCAAAGCCATGAAACAAGCACATGGATGAACCCAACGAATGACAAGCATGACTCAACACCCACAAATACCAAGTGAGCTTAAGATTAACCATGGCATGCCAAGGACTAACAATAGTGCTGTTAGTAACAAGCATTCTATATTTAGTGCTCCCAAAAAATTCTCAAGCATGGGTGGAATCATTTTCCAAACCACATCTAATAATAAAACTATTTTGGAATACTTTGTAATAAGGATTCTAGCATGAAAATTTGCAAGTAATATCTCAAATCCATTTTCATGCATGCATAGAGCATATATCATTGAAATATCATTCCTTTTGACTATCTCCATACATGAAATCATAATGATAAAACATCTAGAATAAATACTCAACACCATAACTTTACAATAATCAATATCTCAAAAGGTTTCCCTTGCATTCCATACATGAATATCCAATATAAATAGAAATTGGGAAAGAATAATTAACATTAAATAAAATCCTTAGATCTTACTCTTTGCAATATTAATGAGAAGATTAAATAATTTTGATAAACTTACATTACTAAAAACATGCTTAAAATGTGATAATTAAATTAAAAATATGAAATGTAGTAAAAGGTACTTTATAAAAATTATAATGGGACGTTATTCACTCACCTACTAAGCTTTCAATATATAACCATTCTTTAGCCTTCAGCTTCCAACTTATTTTCTTCCCCTTCTGAACCAGAATCTTTGCTTGTATCAGCGAAAAATGCTTTCCTCAGGTACGAATCAGCTCTATCAAACCGTGCTTCCTCTCCCTCTCTCATGTTGCCTCTACTCCCGAAAGAAAACGAAGAAATAAGAAAAATCATGATGAAGGAGACGAGGATGGGGGTTTTAAGTGATGGAAGGGTGAAATGGCCTTTTTTGCCCTCCCACACTTTTTCTCTTTACATAATCGTCCATTTTTTTTTAATAAACTGGTCCCTTCTTCTTCTTTTTTGGGATGTTACATGCTCCCCCCTTAAGAAATTTGGTCCTCTGAATTTTCAAATAGTTGAAGATACTTCACGCGCAACTCATTTTCAACTTCCCAGGTTGCTTCTTCAGGCGAATGATTCTACCATAACACTTACTCTGAAGCAACTTCTTTTGATCTTAATTTCCTCACTTGTTTATCGATAATGGCCATCGGAACCTCTTCATATGACAAACATTCATTTATCCCAACTTCTTGATATTCAATAACATGAGAGGGGTCGTACAGATACTTCCACAACATGGACACATGAAACACAGGATGAATACCAGATAGTTTTGGTGGCAAGGCTAAATGGTAAGCTACACCACTCACTTTATCTAATATCTTGAATGGGCCAATATATCTTGTACTCAATTTTCCTTTCTTTCCAAATCTCATAACTCCCTTCATATGTGACACCTTTAAGAACATCTTATCCCTAACCATGAACTCCAACTCTCTACGACGATGATCTACATAAGACTTTTGCTGCCTTTGAGCTGATAACAACCTTTTTTTATCACTTGCACCTTCTCTTTAGCATCTTGTACTAGATCTGGTCCCAAAATCTTATTGCCACCAACTTCAAACCATCCAATTGGCGATCTACACTTTCTACCGTATAACGCTTCAAATGGTGCCATTTGATACTTGCTTGATAAACATTATTATAAGCAAATTCCACCAATTGTAAGTAATTATCCCAACCTCTACCAAAATCCAAAACACAAGATCTTAGCATATCTTCAATGATCTAAATTGTTCATTATGATTGACAATCAGTCTGTGGATGAAATGCAGTATTGAAATTCAATCTGGTCCCTAGAGCTTCCTGAAATGTCTTCCAAAATCGGGAAGTGAATTGGGATCCTCTATTAGAGGTTATAGATGATGGAATACCATTCAATCGAAAAACTTGAGCAAAATAAATCTTTGAATACTTAGTTGTACTGTAGCTAGTCTTAATTGGAAGAAAATGGGCCGATTTAGTTAATCTATCCACAATAACTAGATAGAATTATAACCCTTTAATGGAGGCAAACTAGTGATGAAATCCATTGGGATATTTTTCCCATTTCCATTTTGGTATTTCTAACCTTTGTAATGGCCCTGCTTGTTTTTTATGCTTTGCTTTAACTTGTTGACATGTCAAATAGTGTGAAATAAAATTTGCCACATTCCTTTTCATACTATTCCACCAATATACTTGCTTCAAATCATGATATTTTTTGGTTACCCTAGGATTAATAGTATATACTGAATGATGGGCTTCTTTCAAGATTTGCAATTTCAAATCCTTTACCCGTGGTACACAAATTCTATCACGATATCTCAATACGCCTTCTTGATCAATTACAAATTTGGTATTCCTCTCTTCTCTGACTTCCTCCATTAATCTATATAACTTTGAATCTAATCACTGAGCACCCTTAATCTGCTCCATTAAAGAAGAGCAAGCTTGAAGATGCGCTAAAAATGTCTCACTTCTAGAGATTTCAAATTTTATTCCATTTTGTTCAAGCTTGTGAACCTTCTGTCCCAGGGCCCTCCTTATTACAGTCATATGGGCTAAGTTACCCATAGATTTTCTACTTAATTCATCTACCTCAAAATTTGCTTTGCTAGGATGATAAAGAGTAGTACAATCATAACCCATGAGCAATTCCATCCACCTTCTTTGTCTGAGATTTAGATCCTTCTGCTCAAATATGTATTTAAGACTTTTATGATTAGTGAAAATCTCACAAGATTCACCATACAATTAATGTCTTCATATCTTTAAAGCAAAGGTAATAGTTGCCATTCCTAAATCATGTGTTAGATAATTTTGCTCTTGCTTCTTGAGTTTTTTAGAGGCATAAGTAATTACTTGTCCATTTTGCATCAGAACACAACCCAAACCAATTCGAGATGTATCACAGTAGATGGTATATCCCCCAATTCCAAACAGTAGGCTTAAAATAGGAGTAGAAGTTAACCACTCCTTTAACTTTTGGAAACTTTCTTCACAGCTATTATCCCAGACAAATTTTACATTCTTCTGTTTTAACCTTGTTAATGGAGTAGCTATTGTAATATCCTCATTTTTTTTGTAACCAGAATTATGGCTAAACTAAGGGCTACAGAGATGTTAAGGGTATGGGAGTGGAAAGATATGGAAGGAAGTCCAGAAATGCTATTTTACAAAATTTCAAAAATGTAAGGGCAAAATGGTCTTTTTTGGAAAAGTCAGGGACATAATCGTTATTTTGGGAAAAGATGCCCAAAATATCATAAAATGGTCATAGGTTCAGAAATTTAGAGAAAAATTCACTGATAATGGATTGAGATCTAGTTAAAGTTAGAATGATCAAAATAATCCTTGTGGGAATTTTTAAGGTAATTTAATGTTTGGCTGATTTTCAGATTTGTAGTCAAATATAATTATTTAAAATACCTAGAGACTTCAAAAATGTATTTTGAAATCATGAAAAATAACTTGGAAAATTCTCTATTTTATAAAATTGAATTTAGCCTTAAGTTAGCAACAGTTTGCCGGAACAGCAATACGAAGGCTAAAAATTTCCGAATTAGGGTTTTCAAGAGAAAATTTATTTAGGGAATATTTGAAGGCTATTTGAGATGAGAAAAATATGAAGTGATTAGTTGAATTTTGGAAATTTTTAGTGACATCAAAACTGGCCATGTGATTAGAAAATTCCCGAAAAGCATATCTGGTAGGAAACAATCAGATAAAGTAGCCATAAAGTATTTTCACTTTTCTAAAGTAAATTGTGAGGAGATAGAGGCTGCCACTTGTGCTTCTTATATTTGAAGATGAAAAGAAAATGAAGATATTTAGTAAAAGTGGTAGTTTTATCAGTAGAAAATGGCTCTGACAGTAGAAGTTGGCCCCACCTTCACTTAAAACACTTGGGGATAGATTGTATAAAGTCCCATGGGCTCATTTTATATTCTCATTTTCATGCTCCAGGAAAGAGAGGATAGAGAAGCTGCTAGAAGTGAAGAACAAGAAAAGGGAAGGAGAAATCAAGCAAGAATATAAGGTAAGAGTGGTTTTTGGCTTGATTATTCCATATAAATCAATCTAGGAGCTCTATTCTTCCTTTCTATCTATTTAGTTTTCTCTCAAAGGCTGTGTATGATGAGTTCCAAGAAGGGTTCTTGGAAGGTCTAGCGAGAAAAAAGATAAATAGCAAGAATTGGAAGTGACAAGCATCTTAGATCAACTCTATACATGTTTTACTACATGTAGATGCTTTTATTGAGTTGATTGAAGCTTGTTATGAATTTTTGGCAATAAACCCTCATCTCTTGGCTGTGATTGAATTGATTATGCTTGGAAAATGAATGTTTTAAGTTATTGAATCAAAGGAAATTGGTATAGGAGTGAGGTTGTGCAAGTATATGACAAGAGATATTGTAAAACCTCATTTTCTTCCAATTTGCTATAAATTTCATCCAGCTGTAGTTAAGTGGGGAAAAGTGATGATTTTGAATGTTTTGATGCTACCAATGGATTTAGAAAGAGAAATTGTGTAGGTTAGATCAAGAGCACACTTTTGGAAGCATTATAACCTCAATTTCCAAAGTCAGAACCTAAGAACCTTAAGTGGTTAAATTATGTTGTTGAGTCATATAAGGCATTGAAAATGGCTTAGTATTGATTCCAAATTCATCATGTCATGTAGGGTTGTGAATCACCAACAAAAAATTCAAAACTTGCAAGAAGCCAACTCAAGTCCAATTGGAAAGAAAGCATTTTAAGGTAGCAACACTTCTAACTTTTACACCCACATTGCACTTGATTGTTGTATATGTTATTTGCCATGTTTATGTATGGTTGTAGCCACCTAACACGTAAATCCTTGCTCATGAGTATGCATGGTTGTAGCTATGTTTTGATTGCCTTGGCCTTGTGCAAATATATTGGAAGTAAGATATTGTTGTTTATGTCATGACATACTAGTTTATAGTCAATTAATCATGCATGTTGATATTCTTGTTAGAAATGTTTGCCATAGGGATTTCTTTGAAATCACATTCTTTCCAATTATAACCAATAGGCACAAGTTCAAAGAGTAAAGACAAGGAAATCCAAGAGTAAGTGGACATGGCTTGCATGGAGATGAATATTTTGCTCATGTTGTATATCGTGTTTTGATGTATATCTAAGTGGTTTTGTGAAAACTATAAATAAATGTAAAGTAAACCCCTACACCAAGTCATTCTCATGCTATGTGATATGATTATGTGAATCGTGGAATGAAATGCACAATAATATGGAAATGAGCATGCAACTTGGCAATAAAAGGGTCCAAGGCCCTTAATTAGGATAAAATAGTATAAATTGAATAAATGAAGTCCAAAAGCCATGAAATTTTGCATGCAAATAGATCTTTTCATAAGCATTATGTAGAGTCCTAGTTTTCTTAAGTTGGAGTTGTGTGCAAAAAGATATAATTTTTCAAAGTTCAGCATAAAACAAAAAATTTGACAGCACAAAGTTCACCTCGGCGAAGTGCATTCTGGAAGAGTTCACCGCAGCCAACATGGTCAGAGAGAAACTTCTATTTTCATTGGAAAAGTTCACCTCAATGAAATCCCCCATTTTGGACCAAATGAACAGTGATTTTTCCAACTATTTTCAGCTTTGATTGGGTATTACTTTGGTCCTGAGGAATATTTTTCCCTTATAAGGGATTGAGAAAGCTTTAATTAGAAACCTAAATCACTTGGTTTAAATTTTTCTAGAGTTAGTTGTGAATTTTTAAAGTTGGGCCAAAATTTCCAAACTTCCAAAGGAATAGTAATTCAAGTGGGTGTTTTGAAACTCACCAAGATAACTAATTCTAGCTTACATAATGGACTTCAAGGGTCCCATTAAGGGCTCTAATGGATAATAAAGCTAGTAAAGAGAGGTGTTACGGCTATTCTTGAAAATTGTTTAATAAAACAATGATAATACCCTGCAAGACCCAAGAAATTCCTAATTTCTGTAACACTTGTAGGTCATGGCCAATTCTTAACTAACCAACAAGTGCGGCTTGAGGCCACGGCCTAAAACTGTTCTTATTGTATTGACAACTTTTCTGCTGTGATACCTATGTTACGTACTTTGTTAAGTTGATTGACAACTTTTCATATGTAATGACAACTCTGTTGAGTTATTATGGTAAATGTTGCCATTGAAGTTGTCAATACCTTTACAAATGTTGTCATTCGCATTGTAAGAGTTGTCACTAAGTAAAATATTATTTGGTTACATGTGTTATATATTTGCATGCATTATATTATCAAATTGGTTTGGTGGCCCAATAGTCACCAAACTTTTGGGGAACCAAGGTGGAGTGGGATAAAATCCCACCTCCAGCACCTTGACTCCCATTTGATTTAAATAAGAAAAAAATTATGTTGTACTAAAAAATAGCCACCTTTGGGAGCCAACAACTAAACCTTTGGCTAGGTCGCGGTTGCCTACGCCGGCCAGTTGTCAGATGTCACATCCTTTCCTTAATCCTACCCATTCTAAATCCTCTTACTCATAGATGAAATTAATCTAGGCAAAAGAATCTTGCCTTTTATAAAATACCCTTTTACCTAATTTAATAGAATGAGATTTTCTAAAAAATTTGTTAGACTTCTTAAAACAACTTTTATATAAAGTTTTTTTTCATATAGATCCATTGAGCCAGGTTTGATCCTGGGTCATTAATCTATAATTGTAGTATAAAAACAGTTTTTCTTTAAAACAAATAACCTTTCTTTATGATCTTCTACTTGCATT
Organism: Vachellia collinsii; assembly: GCA_006871305.1. Classification (NCBI taxonomy): domain Eukaryota; kingdom Viridiplantae; phylum Streptophyta; class Magnoliopsida; order Fabales; family Fabaceae; genus Vachellia; species Vachellia collinsii. The sequence continues at coordinate 14,013 of QFDD01003763.1, forward strand.
AACTCATTAATCTCTATTTGTTTTCCATTGAGGGCAACATTTATCTGTATCTTGTGGGGGAGATATTCCATCATAGCCACATTCAATCTTATATCCATTATATACATAATTTATACAAATATATATAAACATCTAACCCATCCAGGCTTAAATCAGAATCAAACCTTAACTACTATATAGATCAAAATTGTATGTAAAGGGGTTCTTCCATCTTCCTTTTCATTATCCATCCTTCTCACCTTCTATATTTCTTTTGTCATCACTTCCTTGCTTTTTGAGCTACCCACCTTACCTATATTTATTTGAAAGGGAGGGTGAAATTCAAAAATCCCTGTAAAAACCATAGTTTATCATATAATTATATAAAAAAATTCACAATCATGCAAAGACAAGCCACATTCTTACAAGACAACAGTTCACATCATGAGGTCTCACCTCAGCAACTTTACACATCACATGATCATGGATGGGTATCAGATTGCATAATACGTAATTACCTTGGGAAAATTATCCTGTAAGACTTCCTCACACCAAGCAAGTGTTGTACAATCATTCTTCTAGCATATCATAGCTTGCATAATAAATATGGTATAAGCAAGCATGCAGAATTAAATACATAAGAATAACATAAAAAGGGTTTTCTACTTGTCTCCCTTTGTTTACAGTTACCTTCTTCGACAATCCCTTTTCTAGCCTTCCTTGAGGTGTTCAGGCAAGTGTCAAATCCTAAAAACTTGCAAGTATAATATTACGTTAATTATATACTTATCAAGCTTTATTTAGCTCCTATTTCTCTCCTAATCCTATTTCTACCCCTTTACATTATTTAACTTCATTTCCTTGATTTTTGAATTTTTCAACGACTTTTGAAAAATCATAGCTCATTCCATAAAATTCCAAATTCAATGATTCAAGCTTTTATTTGAAGCTCTCTATCTCTTTCAATAAACATTACTATTTACCAAATAGGATCCATCAATATTCACAAATAAATGCTCAAAAGTTGCTACTTGCTAAGCAACTTTTCAAATTTTCCATATTTCAAAACCAAACTTTATTGGTTAATAACTTACAATATACTTGTCCAAATAATGCATTCTAGTACTAATTTTAAAGCTTGTTATGAGTACTATTTAATAACCAAATTTCATGGTCAACAAGACCATTTGACCCTTTAAAAATCAATGCAAATTTAATTGCTTTTAATTCATTACCCTTGCCACTTTGTCAAAAGTTTTCTTACCCAACTTAACTTCATTCATCCAAACTTAATTTACTCATTTAGGATAGTTGTGGGGCATTTAGAGCTATTAAACAACACCTTAAATGAGTTTTTAACTTCCCAATCCATTAATCACGCTATAGACAAACATAAATTTTTGTATAACTCAAATACATGACATCTACAATATTTCTTCATCCTGTTCTTAAATAAATTTCATTCTGTGCTAATTTTAGTTTCAGAAATCATGTTTAACTCTTTTACAAACCTCCACTTCAAATCTGGAAATTCCATATTTCTAAAACCATTATAGCTTTAAAATTTATTTCCAAAGATTTTCACAAACACTAGCAATACCATATGGATAGAGAAACAGATTATGGCTTTTCCTTCTCTACCTATTTGAAACCAAACACTTCTTCCTTAGCTTGAATCAATTTCAATCCTTAAAGAATGAAGCTGGACAGCAGCACCTTATGCCATTAGATATTGGGATAAGGTGTAATTTTGCCCTCGAAGTTGTCCAGAGTATCAATTCTGCCCTGAAAATTTTAAGTGGAGCAATGTAGCCCAGAAGTTAAAAATTGTAGCAATCTTTCTCTTATTAAATGGAGAGCCTAATGGTGCCTGCCACGTAAGAGAAGTTGCCATGTGGTTGACCATGTTGGAGAGCAGTTGAACCAGCTTTCCATTCCAGGTCGTTCTTGAATGTCATCTGATTGGATTAGGTCTGATGCATTTAAGCTCTGCAGTTGGAGTTTAAATTCCACCAACATTTGCCAGGTTTGAGAAGATTAGCCATGGGGGACTTGACGACATCTTTAGCAACGACCAGTAGGAGGAGAGTGACCTTGTTGAGGCGCCATGCTGAAGCCTTAATTGCATTATAAACCACCATTAAATATATGTGTATATATATAATCACACTGAAACTACAACTATCAATAAGGAGTCTTGAGGTTGTTAGAAACATACATTAGTTTAACATATATCAAATAAAATACAATTGTGAACAAGCCCCCACAAGTATCAGCAAAATACATCAAATTATGACATCAAGACATAAGAAATTAAAAGTGCAAGGACTATCGCCTTCCTCTCCTTACAGGACACTTCCTTCGCCTTGTAGAAGCATTAATAATTTGTTCCTTATGAGAAAGGAGTCTTGAGGTTGTCATTGCTTGTTGTCCCCTCCATTGTAGTCCTAGAGGATTGAATGGGAGGTCAGAAGGTGTATAGTTATCTCCTTTAAATTGAACTGGTCGAAACCCATTTCCAGTTGAAGTAGAAGACTTGCTCCTTGTAATCCTCATTACAGTATGGCTTGGGATAGGAAATCTTGTTTTAACATTTGAATATTCATGCATGTACTCTTGTGCAGTTCCCTCATTAAGAACAACCTGTGAATCCATGCCAGGTTACAAAATTGACAAAAAATATTAAAAAGATATCATTATATGTAAAAAAAATATTAATATTGAAGGAAAAATACATTTTAGTACATTATAAATTGTGTGTCCAGTGTTTTCATCAATGCAAACTCCCATGCCTCTCTCAACTTGGGTCATATAGAAAGCTTGTCCACCTCGTGGTCTTGAGGTTTGAGATTGTTGGTTACTGGCTATAGATGTTTGATCTTCCAAAGGTTGCTGACACTAACTACTTGTTGATCTTTTCCTTTGTTGCCTTGGAGTGCTTGATTGTGGCCTTTGCAAGATTTAGCAAGCGAGTACAAATTGAATGACTGGAAGATTTTGCAACAAGTTGTGGCAAGTAACAAGTTTTGCAATCGATTTTTGTAACATGCTAATTGAATAGGTGAGAAAGTTCCAGAATTACAAGTAGAGGCAGTAAAAAAAATTATCAGTGATTTAATGATAAATTTCATCATTCAAACAAGGCAGGTTCTATAAAAATAGGTTCTAGTTAGTTAAAAAAGAAAACAAAACAAAATATCTTAGAGCAAGATTATAGATTTAATGAGTAATTTTGTCTCAAGAACTGTAAAGCACATTCTCAACTCAGAACTAAACACACATTTATGTTCATATCCTATTTATTTATTTGCCCATTTGATTTTTAATACAAGACACAATTGAAAAGTTGATATTGAATACGAATATGTAGATAAATGTCTAGTTAACGTAAAATACATAAATGTTTATCCACATTCCATGAGTAGGAAGTATTTTTTTTGTGTCAACTCAAGCATAGGCTTATTTATCACACAAATAAATTACTTTACATTTGCATACACACACACACACACACACACATTCACACACTCTCCCTATCTCTAACACACACACACACACACACACACACACACTTATGTCTTAATTTATAACTATATACTGGAACTATTTATGACTAACTATGCAGTTTATTATAAATTATAAACTGAACAGGATATGAGACATGAGAGTCATAAGTAATAATATTAAGTAACAAGTTATGAAATAAAAGGTACAGAAGATAGGGAAAAAAAACTTACATCTTTGCATATTGCCCTATTATGTCCCTCTTGGTGACAAATAGAGCATTTGGCAATAGACCCTCATTTGGACAGCTTTTTTGGTGGGAGTAGAGGTAAGTCGGAGGTTACATCAACATTTAGTGTATGTCGTTGCTCAGCATTTGAGACCGACTTTTACCTGCATACTTCTTCAGTCTGTCTCCTCTTCTTGGTAGGTCTACCAGGCCTACATCCCAATGATTGTTTCAGCCATGCCATAAACCATTTCCAGTTGAGAGTGCTCTCTTTCTAAGTAATCCAAAAGCAAAGGGATAAAGATGGTCATTAGCATCAAGACTCGTGGCTATCAGCATTATCCCTTGTGCATTTCCCTTCTTGAAAGTCCCATCAACACCAATGATGGGCCTGCATCCAACCTTCCATCCACTCTACAAAGAGATAATTTAACCCAAGATGATGATGATAATATAATAAAAAATTAAACACGCAGCTTGACAATATATAACCTACAAAAATAATAATTCAATAACTATATATTTTTTCACTTCAACGTCAGTGAAGTTCATACCTTAGGAGCATTGACGCACACATACATCCGGTTGAACACTCTTCTTCCACCTTCAAGCGCCTCCTTGCTAATTTCAAGGCTAACATATTAACCTAGATTCAAAGCCCTCAACTCAAGACAATATGCCTCCAACTAACTGAACTCCTACACAAAATTCCCTTCCATCTCTTACTTAATCAACCTCTTCTCTCTTTTGCACTTAACGAGGCTAACATGCAGCTTGAACTCATCCTCCAAATCCTTCTTCATATCTGTCACCTTGTACTACGGCCTCTCTTGAACCTTACTCTTGAAGTGAGATGCCACCCACTTCACATATGCTTTAGGGTTCTTGTAAACCCTACTACACCTATGTTCCAGTCTTAATGTCTTGGTAACTAGACCCATCTTTAGAGGCATATAATTGAAATGGGCACCCTGATCGGACACGGTTTTGTCGCCTTCCAGTTTGATACAAAATGATTACTCCAAATTAATGCAGTATAGTGGGCAACCAATCGTTCTTCTCGAGGAGTGGTTTATTGGCTATCCTAGTCTAAATTGGTTATTAAAAACATTGGTGAGATTGAATTTGCAAAACAAGGGGGATTTAGCCTAAAGCTACAGAATGAAATGCTAACTTGCGGTAAAATATTTTTTTGTGTTTTCTTCAGTGATTAAAAGTAAAATTTGGATTAAAAGGGAGTATAGTGAGTAGACTCTCAGTGATGGAAACTTAACTATCCTTGCTTTGGTTTAGTTATGGGAGATAAATCCTTTTGAGTTCAATTAATAAACCCTAAGCTATCACTTAGGTCCAATGGTTCAATTAATGCAAATTTGCTTGAATCCAAGTCAAACAACATTCATTAAAGCATTGTTCAACGCAACTTAGAATGTAGAAAGAATACTTGATGCTCATGCTTTTGAAGGATTGCAATCACAATCACAGAGACCTAATGCACACTGATTACCAATAATCATTGATAACCTAGTAAACATAAGGCTTCAAATCTGAAATTCATTAACTCTAATATGAATGAACAATAACCAATCCAACTACATAGCCAAATCACAAATTCACAAATCTGTAAACTGAAATTCGTAGCAGTAGAAACCTCTAGATCTAAAGATCCCTACAACATTCAAATATAAGATATGGCTAGGAATACTCCCTAATGAATCTCTAGCTCAAGTCTTGCTCTCCATCACCAAGAGGATAAGGATCTAGCCTCTCATGATTTCTTGGATGCAGCAATCATCATTCCTACGCTCAACCATCAGGAAAGGAAGATGAAGATGGAAATGGTGCAGTAGAAAGTGGTTGGAAGGAAGAAGAAGTGTGTAGAATCGAAGATGGAGGTGAAGTGTGTAGAAAATTGAAGAGAGGTCTGTTGAATGGAAAGGGAGTGCAGAGAACTCCTTTGGCTTCTCGATTTGCTCTTCTGAAAGTGCCGAATCCCCCCGAGTTCGTGATTCTTCCCCCCTTTTAGATCTAGCTGCTGATCTCAACTCAAAACGCACAACATCAATTCCACGTGATAATGTCAGGCCTTTATTTAAAATATGTCGCGACTCAAACAGATAAATGTCACGACTTAAACAGCTAAATGTCGCAACTTTTGAGGCTGACAGAGCTCCAGGAGTTATACACACAAGTCACGACCTATGATCATTGAGTCGCGACACAAATTGTCCAGGGGCACTCCTCTCAGTCTTGAATTGCATCCTCTTCAGTTTCTTCTTCTATCACTTGATTATCTCCCCTGTGCATCTGCAACAAAAGCAAATGAATCTTGTTAAAGCATAAAGCACTAGAACTCAAAAGCATGTACAGCTTGAGGCCACAATTCACTCAATTTTCCTTTTTGTGTTATTGTAAATGCAATGTGTGACCGCAAAGATAAAATGATTCAATTTAACACAAAATAGGGCAATTAAGCTCTCAAATATCCTGAAATTAAGTAAGAATACCATGTCAATATTAACATTTATCACACCCTATCTAACAAACTGCTTTAACTTAAGGGCTCACTTTTTTGCAGTTTCAACTTTACTCTAACATTTATTGTATACTTATCTATAGCTGCAACCAATTCTTGTTTGTTTCCATAGGTTGTATTCAACATGAAAAAGGGAAGCCCATTAGGCCCAATGCCTTCTTCTCTCCCTCTTGATTCTGTTAAAGGGCCCATAATTGTTGTCCCATGCATTATCACCTACATCCTCCTCATCATATCCACTCCCATCACCATCACCATCATCAACCAACACCTCATCTCCCTTGCTAAAATCTATATCCTCACTATTATTTCCCATAAATTCAATTTCACCTTCCTTATCACTTATACTTAAGAAATCATTTTCACCATTATCATGGCCTATCCACTATAACTTAACATCAACTGTTGCAGCAGCCTCACCATCAATCTCTTTCCTCCTTTCTTCACCTGCTTCAGTGCTGTCCAGTCCCCCTTCCTCACTTCCCTCACTTACAGACACAAATGACACTAATATTGACTTAGCTATACTGTTATTCCTTCCGTGTAGTCTTCTTCTAGTTTCTTCCACTGCATGCTTAACCCTCTCAACGTCACCCAAGAACTTATTCGGATCCTAAGAGTCATTGCTACCACTCGATTGACCAACAATGGGACCACCACTACCACACAAAGCCATATCAGGCACACACTAATGTATTTCAGCAAACATAGCAGCAAAAATTCACAATAGAAAAAAAACAAAAATGGGCGAAGCAATTAACCTACTGTGCAAAATACTAAATAAACACATAAAAGGAACATGCAATCCAACTTTTCTGAGATTCCTTACCTCTTTAGTCCAGATGAATCTCTACTCCTTCGTCTTTATCCAATTGTTGCAGTTTCACATGCGCTCCACTCGAATCCACTTTGTTGTCTCTCTCTGGAACCCTAACTCTCTTTTTCAAAATCCACCCTCGTCATCCCCTTTGTTCTCAGACACCCCCCACTACATGCACATCACTTTGCCACATCACCGATGCAACGATAGTTGTCATCTACCTTAGTTGCCATCATGTAATTATTGGATCACACATTTATCATTTAACGGCATCGTTGGGGCTCCATTTAATAAGGGCGAGATTGCTATCATTTTTAACTTCTGGTGCTACATTGTTCCACTTAAAACTTCCAAGACAGAATTGATATTTAACAAAAACTTTCAGGATGAAATTGCACCTTATTCCTTAAATACTCCAACTCATGAACACTATCCTTAACACAAACCTGAAAATATCAACATGTAAGCTTTGTAATATTACTCTAAAGTTCAGGTTCTTAGTGTTATTCATGATTAAGTTCTTTAAATTGCCCTTTGTCACTCATTTCAAAAGAACACGAAGGCTTATTCCAGGAATAAAAAGGCCATGACTAATCCAAGTCTTGTCTCTCAAATAAACATTTCCAAGTCTCCACTAGTGGAACCATACGGTTCCTTTTTGTTTTTAGCCTCTAAGCAATTAGAAATTATATATTCTTCCCTTTGTCCTTATTTGCTTCTTGAATTCAATACTAACCTTACCAAGCCTAATGATCACAAAACAGAACCAAATATTTCTCTAACACAAATAATCAAACAAACTTTAAATATTATCATTTCGACGGTTTAACACCAATACCATGGATTAAAGTGTGATTTTGCTTCCATTTACTTTTCTTTAAGACATCCAAGGCATTTTTCCCAAAGAGAACAAATTTCTCTGTTTTGGTACAGCTCCAGAACATAAGAAATAATCCACATGAACTCAAAACCAACCATATCATTTGGTCAACACAATGAGAAAGAGCAAATCCATACAACACCGAAAACAACTCAATACTCAGCTATCCTTCTTATTAAATCATGAAATCACAGCTCAAAGGTCACAAAACAAGAACCTGACTCAGAAACTGAAAACCCATTCTTCAATCACACACAACTCGATGAATTTATTATATGCAAAGCTTGATTTAGCTTGAGGAAACACCAATTTTATCATGCAGTAGGTGAATCGATGAATCTTCACCAATTACCTCTACTTGCTTACACATTCCATAAGCTTCAACCCTCCCCAAGTCAAAAATCCAAAGAGGAAAAAGGGTTCTAGAGACCTACCTGAGTCGGAATCCATGGTTGCATGCAAAATCCAGCCACTTCTCTGACGAGTACCACGGTGACTTCCTCTTGCTCTTGCTGTCTCTCCCTCTCGCTGTTATCTACTACCATGGAATGAAGGAGACAATGAATGAATGAGTGGGGGAGCTGAGGGCGGAGGCTTTAATGCTTCTGTCACGTGTGGCATATGTGTGATCCTTTCTTTCCTTCTTCTTTCTTTTTTTTAAAACCCTTCAATAATCCAAAATGTCAAAATATTTTGATGAGTAACTTTCTCCCCAAAATTTAACCCTTCACACGTAGAATAATTATTCCAATAAATTTTGTACAATTTTATTTATTTATTTTCTTAAATTTTCTTAAAATACCTAGTTCATATCTTTGTTTCGTTTGTTCTCGGGAGGAATTTGAAAAAAACGCACTGAAAGGGAATTTTCTTCAAAGG